>CM034470.1:13898729-13954884 GCA_019925255.1 Litchi chinensis | reverse complement strand
AGAATGGATAATCTTTGAAAAGTTGGTTGATTTTTTAGGATTTTTACGTTAATAGGGCACGCAATTAATATAAAATGATACATTTCAACATGTATAATATAATATTCTCATCCTTCTACAAATCAAATGCTAGTCAAAAATACGTGCTTTCTACGAAAGCAATTAATTGTTTTGTTTTCTTCAGTCGTCTAAGTTGGTTGCATAGAATCAACAAAAAGACAATAATATAGTTCATATGTATTTTCAAAGAAACTATAAATATACATATATTACATGATAAGGCAGCGTTGAAAACCTCTAGGTTGTTGTGTTGAAGCTTTGAATATAGACATGGCGGAAGTGAAGGTGATCGGAAGTCCTATGAGCGGTTTCTGCACAAGAATCGAATGGGCTCTGAAGCTCAAAGGAGTTGAATATGAATACATAGAAGAAGATCTGAGAAACAAGAGCCCTCTACTGCTCAAGAGCAACCCTGTCCACAAGAAGGTCCCTGTGCTCCTCCACCATGAAAAGCCCATCGCTGAGTCGCTTGTCATCCTTGAATACATTGATGAGATGTGGAAGCAGAAGCCTCTCCTGCCTCCACATCCTTATGAGAAGGCCATCGCTCGCTTCTGGGCTAAGTTTGCTGATGAAAAGGTACCCGAATAAATTTATTAATCAAAAAATTAAATTTACACCTGCAGACCTTGTTATATAGGAGAACAAGAACGTGACATATCTTTTTTCGTCTAAACATGTATTCTAAATAAATTTGTATAAAGTTTCGATTAAGTTATATCTCTTTTCTATCTATTACATGTTTTTTTTTTAATTGAGGTTATTTTGTTAAATTAAGAAGGAAATTGTAGATAATTTTTAGTGAAATTGTTACCATATTACACTAAAAATTAGTGACTAGATCGCACATTTGAGTGCTAAACAATATTTTTAGGCAGCAATGTCCTTATACTATTTCAAAACTATAAATCAAATTTCTTTTTCTTCAACCTTCAATGGCTTTCTTTAATCACTTTCATCGCCAAAATCTCTCTCTTTTCCGTCCAGCATCACTTATATCTCTTATTTCTTTTTCTTCTTCCTCCTCCTCCTCCTCTTCTTCTTCTTTATCTTCCTTCTTTCATATAGATCTGTATTGTTAACAGTAGAAAAACTGGCGTGACTCACACAGCATGATTCACACCAATTTTTCTATCATTAATAGTATAGATATGAAATATGCATGCAAATCTGTGTTTCCGATGAGGAACTCCTCATCAAAGATGGAAGAAAAAAGAGAACAAGAAGAAAGAGAAAGAGAAAGAGAAAGAAGTAGAAGAGATGTTGGAGGGAGGAGAAAGTAAGCCGGACGGAAAAATGTTTTTGATATAAAAGTTTGGAGAAGATGAAGTTAATTTTTATTTTTCGAAAAGATATTTTTATATGATCGCTTGACTATTATAACTCAAATGTTGTAATAATAAAATAAAAATAAAAATAAAAAAAAAATAAGTCAAATGTTAAAAATAATTAGATATTAACCCTTTAAATATTTAGACCATTTTTAACCTTTGGCCTAATTTTAATTTAAAAAGCGTGATATTAACATTTAATTTTTATCTCCTTTTACTAAGCTAGTCCAGGGTAGACTTTGAATTGTACTGTGACATTACAGCTTGAAGTGGGGTGTCATGAACATGATTCTAACTTGGCTATGAATTTGTTCAAAAAACCAGTGTGTATTTTATACCCGGGAAGCTTGCACAGCAGAAGGAGAAGAGAAGGAAAAGGCAATAGAGTCAGCAGTAGAATCATTTGCGTTTCTTGAGAAGCACATTGAAGGAACAAAGTTTTTTGGTGGAGAAGAGATAGGCTATTTGGACTTGGCATTGGGTTGGATCCCTCACTGGCTCAATGTCTTTGAAGAAGTTGGTGACATGAACCTGCTTGATGCTGACAAGTTCCCTTTGCTTCATGGATGGGCTGAGAGATTCCTTTCAGTTCCTCTCATCAAAGAGTGCCTTCCTCCCAGAGAAAAGCTCGTCGACTACTTAACTGCTAGTGTAAGCTACGTGCGTTCCTTGAAAGCCAACCAGCAGTAAATTAATTTCAGTTCTGGTCTTGTAAGCCCTGTTTGTTATATACTCTTAGGACATGCAAGGGCATTTTGCATTTGAGAATATTTTATCTGTCTGTTCAAAATTTCTACAATAGCACTTCAAATATTGGCAATACTATGCTCAACTTCAACTAAGATCCTACACTTTGCAATCTTTTGTAGTCAATTTCATAACATCGCATGTCCAAAAAAGTTCAAACTAACAACTACACTTGCAATTTGTCAATGCATGCAATACCCACAGTTCTCATTCAAAATGATTCACAAATAGATCCATAAAGTGAATCCATTTGATGAAGGAATATGATTACGATAGATAATAATGAGATGGAAAGAAATTTCATTATTTAATTAATACAACGTGCAGAGTACAATATCACTAGAGCAGAAAACTTGCTCACTCAAAGCACGCTACATGGCATAGGTAATTTGCTCATTCAATAAGATTTTACATTAATATCATGTGCTATATTGTGAGTAAGTAGACTTACATATATGGAGTACTCAAATTATTATATCATCTATATCCTCATATATAGGATTTAAATAACTGTTGAAACAAACAGAATAACGTTTGAGAGATATTAACTACAGTTTCAAGTGGTAAATTTTCTTTATATGCACAAGCCTGTCCACTTACGCGTACATAAATACATATTTACCATCTGCGCACTGATACAATGGGCTAATTGTGACAGTTTATTCAAAAGAATCAACGGAAGTGACACGGCGACAGCGGCACCAAAATGCAGTTCCCCCACTTCTGCCTCTGGCAACTGCTATTTCCTCATCAATATAAAACCAAATAAAGAAAGGATCCTTGGTACTTGGCTCTCTGTCCTCTTTTTGGCCAAGGCCTATCTCTATGGTTTTCAAAAACCCAATTTTGATGTGAATACGTTCAAAAATGAAGGCCAATAGTTTCTTTTTCCAATTGAATCTGCCCTCAAACGTTAAGCGTCCAATTGGTCCAAGATATACTCCGTTCTCAATCCTCTTCCCCTGATGATCGAAAGTAAGATTGCTAAGCTTTATTAAGTGAAAAACAAAGAGCAACTACTCTTTCTTCATTCACAAAAATGGTTAAAAGGCCTCTTACAAACTACAACCAATTTCACTTAAAGCCATCATAGTTGACGCCTTTAGCCCTAGGGAAGTATACAATGAACAATCAAAGAAAAACTAACGCTATGAAACATAGTTAGAGAAACCGTTATGGAAGAAGTATCTGTAATTTTGATATTAAATCATCATTCCAAATTTTATATAGTTTATAAGAACCAAACTCAAATCAAGCAACTTCACCTTGGCATTCCTAATAGAATCGAGCACTAAATCCTTATTGAAGAAGGGTGAAAGTAGAAACAGTTTAACTCAGTTTTTATGCGTCCGGTTCTTGTTTCCAGAGAGCCCATCTTTTTCTTTTTTTGAGGAAGTTCTATTAATATGAATAGAAACCTAACACCCTTTGTCCCTATAAGTAGGATCCTATCACAATACCTTTTCTTGCACATTACCAGTTACACTAGTTAATAGATATGAAAAGCGAATTAGTGAAGACAAGGACTCGAAAGAACTTACAGCAGCATCGAATCTCTGAACAGCTGTAAGAGGGAAGTACCGCCCACTCTTCAATTGCTTCTACAGCTTAGACAAAGGATCAACAGTAAGCATTTTAATGTAATGAAAAATTGGAAGTAAACAAGAATACATCAAAGGAAAAAAAATCCAATTATATAAACCTCGGCCGTGAAAACTAGCATCCAGGTTCTGCCGGGGGACTTTGATCCACCAAGTGTCTCAAGAAACCCAGAAGTACCAATTTTTGCCTTCTCAATGACAGATAGAGCAGACAAAATCTCCTCTGCTGCTACCTTTCTTGTTTTTGCAGCTCTTTTCAGCACTTGCACACTCTCCTTCACTTCCTAAACCACGAACAAGTAAAAAAAACAACATAATTCACTACAAAACTCCCTACCCACAAAACAAAAGAACATGCAAGACAACAAAACAAAGATCAACAATCTAATAGACCACATAAACCAGTCGCATCAACATCTTTCAAATAATATTCTCAAAAATTGAAAGATATGATTGTTTTAGCATTGCAGTTATCTTTAAAATATATATATATATATATATAAAAGCAGACATTTAATACTAAAATTTTGATGATTTCATGTTCATTTTTCTTCGATGATTTCATTTTGTTATCTCAGCAATAAAACTTATGAAGCCAATATGACAAAGAACAAGAACAAAAGTCCCAAATAGCCAAAAAAAAAAGGTTACTATGTTGGGCTGCTCTTCTTGGACAAGAAGTGCATCATCAACTTGGTCTTTCTCATCCACAGTAGCTCTGGTTTTCACCCTCTGCAATTTGAGTAAACGGTTGTTTTTAGCCTTAAAAGGAGGAAGATATGTGGCGTTGTTGGTGGCCCTTAGAGGTAGTTTCATGAGGTCGAGGGAGAGTTGAGGTGGCTTCAAAGCTACCCAGTTTGAGGAAGACATAGAAGACCATGTTGCTGCTGTTTGCAGTTGTAGCCCCATCACCTCTGCCTTCTGTCTTCTGCATCTTGTGGATTATATTCATTGGTGGTTATTATTATTGCAAAATTCTAAATACATTTTCCCCCATTAAAAGATAATAAATTCCTTAAATCAAAAATAATAATAATAATAATTTTATGATTTTAGAATTAGACTAAAATAAAGTTTATGATTTTTTTTTCCCGAAACTGACACTCTCGTTAGGATAAGAATTTCAATGCGACTGTTATAATCAAACACTTAAAATAAATAAATAATTAATTATTTTCATAAATAAAAATAAAATTTTTGACGCTTATGCATTTTATTTTAAATAAGATTGAATTCCACCTTTCTTATCATGGAGGGAGAGGTTCCGGTGTTTAGAATTTTACTTAATTTTTTGAACTCACATAATTACTTCAATTTTAATATAAATTGATAAGAAGGTTGTGACAATGAAAATTATACATTTTTTGTGCTAAACTTTGCACTGGAGTTTTAAAAAAAAAAAAAAAAAAAAAAAAAAAAAGAGGCCTGTAGGATGCAGCAAGACTCCACCTAAGAATACTACAATTTTCCTGTTTTTATGTAGATTATAACATAATTTAAGACTTCAAATGATGCTTCTATTTTAGGTTTTTTTTCCCCTTTCTTTTCATAATATGATTTGTAAGTAGTAGTCGCATTTTCGTAATAAAACAAAAAAATCATGGGTCATTATCTCAGTTGAATGAGTGATGACTTTGTTTGTGCTTCTCTTTATGCTTATGTATATAAGAATAATTGGACGTAGATTAATTTAAAAGAAATATCTTTTTTATTTAAAAATTTACTTGTGTACAGATACAAAATCATTAAAGTTTTTAGCGTAACGTTGGGCTGGAAGTAAACTTTTGAAATCCATATTTCATTATTTTATATCTTGAAAAGCGAAAACATTTATATTTATAAGGTTAGGATCGAAAAAAACAATAGATACATAAGTCACTAATTTTAAAAGAATAAAATTGGATACTTAGATTAACATAAATTAATATTATGATGTGTTCAAAGCAATCTCAATTAGACCAAAAATAATATTGTTTCATGTTTGATCTAGCATAGGGTTCAAAAAAAAATTATTATATTTTATGTTTCAATCTATAAGATTAATTAGCATAATATTATATTAATTTAATTTTGGATTAAAAACTATTTATAATTAATAATAAATAAAATAATTTTATTATTTTAACTAAAATATAATTGTTAAATATATTTAATATTTTAGATACAAATAGATTGAAAAAATAAAAAAGGTATAAAATTAATTATAAATATAATAATTATTACGTTAATTTTCAAAACATTCAAATAAAACATATTAAATTAATATTATATATGAGAAACTAAGAACAAAGAAAGAAAAAAAAATTGAAAATGATCAAATTATAATTTAATCTACTGGTTTGAAAATAATTACAAACGCAATTACGTTTTACTGTTAATCACAATTTAACCTATTATTATTAAGAAATCTCCGTTAAAATTAACCGAGACAAAAACGAAATAATCTTTTGATCTTATTTTTAAATTTTTGTTAAAATAAATTTTAAAAACTTTAAAATAAATTAAATTAAAAAAAATCAAACCTCCACCGTTCATTTTAAAATGGACAATGAGATTAATTAAATAAAAAAAAAAAAAAAAAAAAAAAAAAAAAGAAAAAAAAATATACCAAAAAAAAAAAAAAAACATCTTCAATTGGGGGAAAAAAAATCATCTCCGATGAGTACCATCCATCTTCAACCATCACCCACCCACCCAAAGCATCTTCTACCATACAACATAATCAACATCATCAACACAAATATTCAAATGAATTCATAATCATCAATGAAACCATACAGAAACAACTCGTCCATCATACACCCACCTAGTTCATCTTCAACCATATAGCATCATCAACATCATCAACCCAAACTATTCAAATAAACCCATAATCATCAACCCAACCATATAGCATCACCACAAGAATCATCAACAAAAACATGCAAAAACCATTAGCAAAATCAATTACACAAAATCAACAAAAATCTCAAGAATAATAAAAAAAAAAAAACCCAAGAAAATAAAAACCAAAATATGGTTACGGAGAGAGAGAGAGAGACAAACCCAGATCCACCCACCACCTCCATACTCAGCAAAATTAATCATCCAAAATCAACAAAATCAATAAAAATCATCAACAAAATCCAAAAAAATCAAAAAATCAACTTTTCAAAAAAAAAACCCAAAAAACATGAAGACCAAAAAATGATAGGGGAAGAGAAAGAGACGAACTTGGAACAAATTCGATCCAAAACCCAAATAAAATCAACCTAAATAAATCAGGATTCAAAGAACAAGAAGAGAAAAAGATTGAAGAAGAAGAAGAAAGAGGAGAAGAGAAGAAGAAAAAGAAGAAGGACAAGAAGAAGAAGAAAGAGAAAAGAAGAGAAGAAGATTTAAGAAGAAAGAGAAAAGAAGAGAAAGAGAAGAAAAAAGAAGAAGAAGAAGAAGAAGAAGACGAAGAAGAAGAAGAAGAAGAAGAACCATCTAGGTTCTTTTTTTTTTTTTTTATTTTTTATTTTTTTTTTTTTTAATTAATCTCTCTCATCTATCTTAAAATGAACAATAAATATTTGATAAAAAAGATTTATTTAATTTTTTTAATTATTTTAAAATAAATGAATGGTAAATATTTTTTAATTTTTATTTAATATTTTAATTTTTAATTTTTTTAAAAAAAATAATTAAAAAAATGAGGACATTTTGATTTTTTTATCGATCCAAATTAACTCTAACAGAATTTTATAACAGTAATAGATTAAATTATAATTAATAACAAAATATGATCTTGACTACAATTATTTTCAAATGAGTATACTAAATTATAATTTGATTTTTGAAAACAACCAAAAATAAAAATAGAAAATTGTTAGCAGCGGGGCGGGACACATTATCATTCCACGCAAAATGTTAAGACAAATGAGTTACCCCGAATCCCATGCAGTCACAATCACAAAGTATAAGAGAGACCTCTCCACTCTTAAAATTTAGTAAGTAAACGCAGGCAGACTCAACTCACATAAGAGTTGCTGTGTAAATTAAGTTATAGTTTTAAATCACCTACCACTTCATATACAGCAAAAACTATGTAAATCTTTTATAGTCTACATCTAAGTTTCAATTTATCACTTCTATCATACAAAACATATATACAGCTAGATTTGTACAGAACTCAGAATAATATAAAACTCGGTGACAACGTTAACACATCAACATTATGAATGGCATCTATGATATAATATATAATCATTTAAAAAAAAAAAAAAAAGAGAGAAAACACACCTCAATGTCATTTAATTATTGATGAAAAATAAATCTACTCAAAAGCAAGCTTTCAAAAGATTATCAATAATCTTGAGAAATATAAGGATAAAAAAATAAACAGAATAATGTACACTCGAAATTAAACATTCTTTAATCAAACTGATTGATAACCATCAATTATAACTATATGTAAAGTTGTAAAAATGGCAATGGGTGAACTAGTGTATAAATTAACACCCATCTAACAACAAAACCATATCAATTACGCACTGTGTAAAGTAAGTGCCATTTAAGAAAACAACTATCAAAACCGATAGCTCTCTTACGCAATAGCCGAATCAACACATTTCTTTAAGTTGCTGCAGTCGATGCAATCATAATTTAAACCCCCTTCAGCTCCTACTAGATTTCAGTACTCAAGAAAGCTTTCATGTTGATTCAGCTTGCCTGCCGACGTAAACTAATTAACATGCAAACCAAAAACATAATAACAAGAATAGCAGAATAATAACAAGATTAATATGGGAAACTATTAAATATGTAACAGTTTTAGAATAATGCTCACCTCTAATGCCAAAATTGTTTTAAGCACTAGCTTAATGAAGGAAGACCAGTCACCTTGCCAACAGCAACAGTTTTTCCTGTAAGACACAGTAACTCATGTGACTGCACAGCTCACAGAAAAATCTTAAATGGCCTGGATAAATAAGGGTAGTACATATTACCTTCAGTACGAAGAGTGAACCTTCCAAGTTGTGGCAAATCAGAGAACTTCTCAATACATATCAAGTTATTAACCTACGGTGCACATTTCAGGAGGATCAAACTAATAATAAACATAATATCGGCCTTGAAATTATTTAGGTACTATTCACACTTCAACTCATATTTACCATCTGTACAGGCAATCATCTCCACTTATTCTATCTTTAAGAAATTGAAGATGCAAATTCAAAATGATAAGCAGGCTTTAGTTTTCCACTTGTATAAGTTTAAAATTACAGAATTCTTAATAGTAAAAGAAAATACAATAGACATTCTCAAGTTTGATTTCAAAAACTGAATTCCTCTTTTGAATTATTTTTTATCAGGGAGTAATGCTAACCTGAATGCGGCATACAATAACAGCACCATTCTTCACAAAGAGAACTTTCTTTTTCATGGGTTTCTTTGTCTTCTGATCAATTTGCTGTAGGAGCTCAACAATCTCACATTCCTCAACAACAGAGTGAATGTGCAAGACAGCCTTATAGCCGGCCGTGAAAATTGCCTAAAACAACAGCAATGTTTAAACGTCAAATCACACGATTCACCAGCTAGGCTCAAAGAAAATCCCATACGTATAACAGGGATTTAGAAAATCAAAAAAGAAAAAGAAAAAGTCCATCCATACATTGTCTAGCAACTCAAGGATCTGCAGCTGGGCAACAAATTCGGTAACTGAGGATATCGGATGTGCTGCAAAAACAGAAACAAATGCAAAAGCAAAAGCATTTAAAAGAGTTATACTAATATAGGATCCTTCAAAACCAAAAGAAATCGACTAGATTGGAAAGATAAAATTTTCTCTAAACCCATTAATTCATCTCAGATGAAAATACCAGACTACAGACAAAAACAATTTAGTTTACCACTATAGAATAATTCTGCTAAACAATATGACCATTTAATAAGATGAGCTCACGTCCGTGCAACAAATATCTACTAAAGGAAGTAGAGCTAAGATCCTGTGTAAATCCAATCAATAGCTCTGATGCAAGTAATTTGGCAAGTGAAAAGTAACAGAATTTCTGATGCTAAGCCTAAAGAAGGCATAGACTGCTTTTGGAATCTTTTGTATTTAGCATCCTTATCGACTTTCATCAGAAAAGAATTTCAAGATAGCTTCCCACATTCTTCAATTTAAACTGAATTGAAGAGATAGTTCAGCATGTTTTGGGGATATTTCTTTTTACAAGTATTTTGCTTAGCGGTTATGCTATAAATAGAATTGTACTTATTGTATAGTTTTTCAGATTATCCACAGTACGCTCTTTTCTGATAGTCAAGATGCTGAATGGCTTGCTCACTTTCTTACACTTTCACACGCATGAATAAAGGTTGTCTTGTTCCCTATCAAGAAAATAAATACCAAAATTATATGCAACAATCATCATACCATGCTAGAATCATTCACTAACACAACTCACTATATTTAATTATTTCATAATTAGTGCTCAAAGTAATAAAACTTTATTATAAAAGAAAACATACACAGCTCATATTAGGTCAGGCCCTTTTAAGCTCAGTAAAACTCTACACTACAATCAGTATTCTAAAACTAGGCCCCACCGACAGTGCTGAGGGACAGCCTATGCGCTGCCCACTAGGTGGCAAACCGCCTAATCAGGCCTAGGCAATCACCGCAGCATTGGTGCCATGGAGACATGATTTTTGTTTTCCAGCACCCAAAATGGAACCTTTTCAGGTGTTATAACTGTTTTTTATAAACACCCAAAACGGTTCCATTTAGGGTGTTTGTTTTAGGGGGCAAAAAAATTAAAAGTGCCCAAAACAGAGGGCGTTTTAATTTCTGCTTCACAGCAGCCGACCCTCCAAAAGAAACACCTCAACAAAACCCTAAGCTTAAACACCCACCAACCACAGAGGGTGCTTTGATTTCTGCATCATAAAAGAGAGGGCGCTTTAATTTCTGCATCACAGCAGCCGGCCCTCCAAAAGAAACACCTCAACAAAATCCTAAGCTCAAACACCCACCAATCACCTATTCTGGTGGCTTCCTTGACCGCCAAGAAAAGACGTAGGTGCTGGCCCACCGCCCAACTAGCACCTAGCGCCTTTTCGAACACCAGCTGGCAAAGGTATTTAAAATGTTAAAATGCTACCTAAATCAAAGCAACTTCATGAAATATCCAAATAGCCATACATTTATTCATTTTTTATTTTATATGGGGAGATAGGATAATGTCCGGCTGAAAGGGACTACCTGGATGCGATACTACTCGCAGAGTTGTTAAATTGTTACAGAGTTAAAGAAAATAAAATGAACCATTTATAGTTCCTCAAAACAAAACAGAATACAATAAATTCAAGATACTCACCAATGCTTGACAAGACAAAACCTGATAAAACATCTTCTTCTTCAATCCCAGATAATCTAACCCTTAGATTTTCACCAGGCCCTGCTCGCCTAGCCTTATCTTCGTCACAGTATATGGCAACAACTTTTACATGAGCCTACAGATTAATATGTCAGATCCTCAGTCACCATCAACAAAAGTAAATGAAAAAAAAATCAATGAAAAGGTTAAAAACAAGCAGATACAAAGAAAGCACCTTATTTGGCATGACCATCAAGGAGTCACCTTCACGCACACTACCAGATTCTACCTTTCCCATAACAACGGTACCCATGTCTTTAAACTTGTCGATTATAGGCATCCTACAATCAATATATAACACCAGATTAACAATTATAACAGAAAATATTTTCCAATGTTGCTCAAACAAAGAACAAATCATACCAAAGAACATAAAAATACTCATTCATATCATCAAATATCAAAATTGATGATAAGAGCAATACTTGCAATACATGATGCTGGACTAAACATGCTGAAAATCATTCTACAAGTTTTATAGACAAGGAAATCTTTGCTAATTTAAGCAACATCAGTACTCAGTTGAAAAAGGAAGAAAAGAGAACAATTTCTAATCATCACTGATTGTTGCATACCTAAATGGACCTTTAGGATCTCGCTGAGGAACTTCAATGGCATCAAGAGCTTCAAAAAGACACGGACCATTCCACCACGGACATACACTTTTCTCCACTCTTGTTTTCATGTTTGTACCCATCAAACCAGAAATTGGCAGAAACTGGACATCTGAAAGTTTAAAGAAAGAAAAATTACACTCAAAGAAATATACAGATAAATTGTTACATAAATAAGATATTGCTAAAATTTTGATAATTAAAATCATGCTTAATACTTGCCATGGATTCCTAGTACAACACAATTTAACATAAAATGGTAATGATTAATTACGCAGGAAAATAAATCACAAGAAGACCTAATATGCAATGCAACAACAATTCCAACTTAACTAGTATTGCCAATTTAGGCTAAGTTTGGATTAAGTTTATAGCTATCAATTTTGATTCATCCAATGCTAAATGTTTTCACCAAGCCACATTTTGTAAGTTGTTAAAAGTAAAACGTGATCAGGCCACAAGAAATCAACCAAACTTCAATGGACTGACATAATAGAGTTTCAAAATGCAAAATTAGAAATAAAGATATTATAAGGTTGGACCAAGAACTAGTATTGTATCACCTATAAAATAACAATAGTTAATCAGAATCAAGAAAGCAGCGAAAGGAAAGAGATAGAATATATGAACATAACAATTGGAATGGCATTCACTTAAGAACATGCCACACCTGAGATTTCTTTGATTAGAAATATTGACAAAATTTGAAAAAATAACTCACACCTTCATAAGAAAAAGAATTTAGAGTGCTAAACTCTCAATTTTATCTTCAAAATAAATAAACTACATGTCACCCTTTTTTATCAGTGACTCCAGAAAATACTGTTCTCTTTTTCCTTTGGCCACACAATGAAGGAACACATCTCAAACTCGAACATTGCCATTTGTTACCTCATTATAGTACCTGTCACCCTCTTTTATCAGTGACTCCAGAAGATACGGTTCTCTTTTTCCTTTGACCACACAACAAAGGAACAGATCTCAAACTCGAACATTGCCTTTTGTTACCTCAGTATAGTGCAAGTTACTCAGCCACTGAATTAAGGAACTTATACAAATAAAATATGTAACCTACAATCTAATGTCCCAATTAATGCTATAAAATTTATTTCAAGAAAAAAAATTAAACTAAACAGCAACAATTAAAGCTGGTAGACACTTAACAAGAAATTTTGAAATAATCTTGAGGACAATCTTTCTTAATCAAAAATTAAATGATAATATAATAATAATAATCATCACAATAAAATAAAATAAAAAACAGTTTTGCAATAAAACATTTTTTCCAAAAGCAACATACTCCTTAAGAGATACAGAAATCAGAAAGATGCCAAAACATAAGCAAGCAAAAAGATGCTAAAGCATATCAAAGATGGATAATCAAACATAAATTCAAACATACAATAAAATAATTCTACAAATGCAAAAGAAATCCTAACAAGGACGATCGCTAAACTAGTTGAAATTATAGAAAGTTATTGCCAGAAATTTCTGTGATAAATTAATCATTAATAAAAATATCCAATTGTAAGATTCTAAAGCCATAAATAAATTACTTATAACCAAATTTTCAAGAAACCAATGACTCAGTACCTTTCTTCACATTGTAGCCAGAAGACTTTAAAAATGGTATCATCTTTGATTCAATTTCATCATACCTGGCGAAAGGGCAAGATGATGAACAAACAAGAGCACCAAAAAAAAAAAACAAAAAGAAACACACACATTTTTTTAGCCAGATAATACCTTTCTTTTGACCAGTTTACAGTTGGATCATCCATTTTATTTACGACAAGAAGCAGCTTCGACACACCCAACGTTTTTGCAAGCATAACATGTTCACGAGTCTGCCCACCTCTCTCATATCCAGTTTCAAATTCTCCTTTCCGAGCAGATATCACCTGATTTGTAAGTGAGACCAAGATCCAGAAAATGAAAATAAACTGAGAACTCAAAGTGTAGATCATAAACAATAATGCAAATAAATAAAACATAACAGATCTAACTTACCAACACACCAACATCGGCCTGAGACGCTCCACTAATCATATTTGGGACATAACTCTTGTGACCCTGAAACATTAATAAAAGCAACTCTGAAATTAGTTCCTCAACAACACTTGGGAACAACATATCCCAGCAAATTTAACTAAACAAACTAAAACTGCATGGACCATAGTCATATCCCTAAAACGAAGGAGTATCTGAACTTATTAGGATAATGCCTAACTGTAGACTACTGGATCCAATGGCGCAACTCGGTGGAATTAAATTTAGAAAACCTTCGAAGAATGTTATAAATGTTCAAAATTTTGAAGTATAATGAAAGCAGTGTTAATACATAGTTCAAATACGTAACACTTCCAGTATCACAAAGTTGGACCTTATCAATCCCTTCTAACAAACAAGTACCAGGAATAATGAAATAGAACAATAATAACAATTCCACGAAGAGTTCCTCACCGGTGCATCCAAAATAGTAAACCTCGTTGTCTCAGTTTCAAAGTGTGCCCTTCCAACTTCAACGGTTTTACCCTACAGCCAGCAATATATACGCTTGATTAAATTTTACAGTTGATGAATTAAATATATTGCAGGCCCATATCCACCAATCCAAAAAATACAAAAAAGCAAACAAGAATTGTCCTCCCCAAACAATAACAGTGTTTTAGAATTTAAAAATGTAGGCTTTTAAGCATAATAAAGAATACCTTGGCCCTCTCCTCTTCATTAGTGTCCATGATGAATGCCATGTACCTAGCACATATAAATGGTAATGATTAACAAAATATATTCCCAAAAGCAAGAAATAAAAGAGGGGATATTAAATATTGTGAATTAGAAGATCCCAAAATATTCACCATGTCGAAACAAAATAAGTTGGAAAGAATTACAAAAAGAACCCTCATTAAAAAGATGGAAAAATTTTCAGTCTAAATCTGCAAAGCAGAGGAGTAATTTCCATGATCATTCAGGCACAAGAAATATTATGATTTAAGAGCAAGTAGAAGTGCATTTAACAGAGGGGAAAAAAAAAAAAACCGCAAAGTAAAATCGGTATCCTTAAACAGCACCCATGTTGTTCACATTTTAAAATTAGGTTAAGCAGGTCAACATCATTAGCATAAAATAAGATCCCCTGCTAGTTGTTCACAGTCAAAATACTATAAACATCATCTCCAGATGTTTAGAATATCAAGGGACAATGATGTTCAGAGCTTCATGTCGTTTGTTGTTCACATTATCATGCATACATAGAAAAGTAATATTATCAGGTCCATTGTCTAATTGTTGCAAAGGTTATTATATCCAATATCGTGCCTACCATTCTTGAACTAAATTATCTTGCAATTGCAAAATTTACTCATTTTTCCTCATAAAAGAAGGGACAGATTCAAACTTTTAACCAGTATGAGGATAAAACAGAACACCTAGCCAGCTGTCATTGTCAGTAAATTAGAATGCATGCCAACCAAAAAAAAAAAGGGAGGCAGCCCAAGGATTAATATCATCAATGTGGATTGCCAGAAAACAATCCCTAACCAAAAAAAAAGTAATACTCAATTTTTCATCTCATCTGCTTCCATGCAAACAGTACAATAGAGGGGGGAAACCAAAATAAAATCTCACCAGCTTTCTCTACTTTTGTCCTTTGCTTCTTTCTCATATTTTTGGATTGTACGCTCATCAACCTGACCACTAAGGAAAAGTATTTGACCTCCTGTTGTAGACTTGCCAGCATCTAAAGCCAAACACAAAACATGTTAAATGCAATGATCAAAGATCAGATATTAGTTATTCAAATGTAAAGATCTAGATTTTGGTCTTAACATCTAAATTATTCTACCAGAAAATTCACAAATGTCAACAACAGCATTAGAAATTATCATGAAAAGATGGAGTACAAACAACCAAATCCCCAGTCACCAAAGTCCTTCATAGAACCCAAAAATGTATGGTTCACTTTAGGATTCACATACCATTAAAGGAGGCCCAATTGAACTAACTAACACTGATTCAGCAGAAGTTCAAATGGCAATTTTTGCACAGGAGATGACAGAGACAAAACATCAGCTCTAATAAATTTCCCTCTCAAATATCGCCACTAAAATATGTTATATATCACAAGATCTAGTCAATATTTGACACGATAAGTCTTGTTTCAAGAAACAACCAAAAATAAAAGTAATTCCACAAGATTCACCTCAAGAGAATCATTTTGAACATAAAATGTTCAAAGCAAAAGGTTCACTTAAAACAATTTTAGACTTCTAAATATTTCAATTCAGTAATGGGATCAAATATGGGAAAACCAATCAGCCATCATTCAAATTAGTGTTTCCTAAGCATGCTTAATTAATTTAGAACATACAAAACACGCAGAAGGCCAACCATATGTCATTTACATCAAGTTGTATCATTAGTTAATAACCATGTACAGATTAGTATTAGACAAGTCATTTATTCATACTGTCAAAATCTAGGACAAATTGGACAATCTACATAAAGTAGATCATAAAATCAATCATAAAATATACTTCCTATCAAAAGTAGAACTTACCAACATGACCAATAAACACAACATTCAAGTGTCGCTTCTTATTTCCCTCTGTCTCTTCCAGTGATTCAACATCTTCTACTGCAGATACTTCCTTATCTTTCACTGCAAAATTAAGTCAAACAATAATTATAAGAGAATCAATTTTTTTCTCCTTTTCTTTTGGTGTAAGAAACAAATTGAAATTCTATAGATAAATGAAATAAAGTAATATAAGGAAGATGAAAAAGAAAGTCCACCCCTTTTCAAAAAGGACTTAAACAAGAAAGAAACACACAAGCAACCCACAGAACTTTCTGAATATCCTGAATGAAGTATTATGTCATCTCTTGAAACTCAAAAAACAGAAACAAAAGAAAGGCAGTCACAAAGAGGATCAATGCGAACTGTTATTCCTCCAATCCTTCAAACCAAGCAATATAGAAACAGTTCCACCAGATAGCAACTTCCATTTAGTGAAAGCACAATGATTCTCATTCAGCAAAGGCACACGTAACTCAAAATAAACCATTTCAACTTGTCCTCCAAAAAGAGATTATGTAGTATTATGTCTAGAAGGCAGTGAAGAAAGATATGGAATATGGAAAACGCCTTCAACTTCATTATTGCACTTAGCATACCACTTGAAAAATAAGTATATTATAGGCTTTCTTTTTTTAAGGTTATTTCCACTGTTCTATCAAGGAGTAATAAATCAGCCTTCCATGTCTTCTATGTGGGTTCGTACAGAGGCAAAGAACCCTTCAATCTACTAACTATAAGAATAACACTAACATCAGGCATTATCAGATCATCAAGCCTGTATTATTATAAAAAACAAAAAAATAAAAAATAAAAAAGAGCATGATGGTGAATCCTATGTCGCCAAATAACAATTGAGCCCCTAACAGCTATGCTGGAACTTCTCAAAGGAATTATCCAAACTAAGCTAAAGGATTATTTATTAGATTGTGCATTCCTAACACACCCTTAAAACAAGATTGAAATCTCACTAAATAATCTCTCTCTTCTTCAAGATCTTCCAATTAGACATATAACGCACCCATCCCACTGTAGAAAGGCATAAGAAATACATGCCAACATTAACTTAATCAGAACGCGTCTTCCACCTTAAACTTAAAAGCCCTTTACTTGCCCTCCGATCTTTCCTCCGCTTTCTCCATTACTCAATCCCAAAACATCTATGCTCCTAGCTTTCAATCTATAGGCACACCCAATAATTGCATAGGCCTTCACCCACTCCGCAACCAATTTTATCTACTAAGAAGTTCACTGTATCCATCAGCAATTATAACTTTCAAAGGATTAACTTTTGCCCAAGAACTCAACATATTATTTCTAGAACCAAGATGATATCACATAACTTTAATTCAACTCCTGATTAAATCTGATATCATCGAGAGATAATGTTTGTGAAAAGAGGAACACTAACCTAAGATGCACTCAACTAGCAACGAGAAATAGAACTGAACGTCATATAACAAAAACCAATCAAAGCAAACCTTTTGGCTCGGCATGAACTGGCTGAGAGACTGTCCGCACCTCATCCTTTGGATCTGAAACACCAATGATTTTCGAGAAAATGCTTACTATATAAATTCTTCAGTAGCACAAGTAGGCAAGATGCAAAAGGTTGAATAAAATCATTTCTTTCTTAAAAAATATTGATAAGGTATCGCTTTTTAAGTAGTTTGTAAGGGAAGTTGGTCAGTTATTTATGTAAAAAGACAGCTTATGAAATCATGGAAAAACCAAATCAGTTATACCAGTGGGCTAAAAATTAATGGCATCATGTTACTACAAATTTCTTTCACTTGATTCCAATTTCATGCAACTAGTTTGAAATTCAAAATACCAACCATATCCGACTTATTTAAGAGTTTATAGTATCTCATTTTGAACATAAAGATGCTCATAATTGCAATTTAGATCAAATTTAGGTAATAAACAGCTGTTAACACAACATGCTAGATGCTCCGTCAAGCATGCAAACAAGTTTACATACTTTTTATGACATTGATGCGTATCAAAACGAATATTGAAATAAAATCCAATGACCCTACCAACCTTCCTCCATCTTATCCACCTTCTCAACTTCTTCCGGCTTGACATCTTCTAGATTGACAACACCATTACTCTCCTCTGCTAAGATTCAATACAAGCATTCAAGAAAAATTCAAAATGGAAACAAATGGAAACAAATTCCACCGTAGCTAGATATATACTATAGCAAATCCTAAAAATACTACCTGCCGAATCAAGCTGCAACGAGCGAATATCCTCCTCAATATCTACGAATTCAAACAGAAAGAAGCTCAAACTTGTTAATTACATATATCTCAATATTCCATGCTGTCTTAGCAGTTACACTCCACACGTTAACAAGTTCAAAAACCATAAAATGTGGTGTAAACAATATTAATGACATCCAATATTAACAAATCCATCACCCAAAACACAAAAGACCTCATTCAACTATTAAAATGTACTTCATCATATCAATATCATTCTGCTCAGCCAAATCACACTCAAACAAACCAAGAATTGAAACAATTCAAATCCCAAACAAAAACACACTGATAACTTCTCCAGAACAACATATATAAATAAATAATTAAAGATTCACTGCTCAATATTATACTTACCTGAATATCTCAGAAGTTAGCAAAACAACAAAAACAGATAACATTAGCATCCAAATAACCGAATAAAAAAAGAACTAAATTCAAGATAATCAACTAAAAATAGCTTTCAAAAGAATAGAATTAACTGAAATTGGAGATGATCACTAAACCAGACATCAGATCAGAACATAAAAATTGAAAACGAATCGACTAGGAACCGGCAGATCCGACGAAAAATCGAAAAAAAAAAAAAATGAACAATTCGACAGATTATGCAACAACAGGGAATAATCAGATAGTTAAACGGAGATATAGAAGAGCGTAGAACTCACCCATAGTGACGAGTCTGCGAAATTCTGTAGGGATGCTAGGGTTTGCTGTTGCTCAGTAAAAGAGAAGAGGCGTGCGTTGTGTGGCAACGTTTGCTCTGGAACCTACTACCTCCGCGTACGCAACCAAAGGTCCAAAACTGCGCGTTTTAAGTTTTTGATTCACTGTCTTTTGTGATTTTGGTTTGAACCGGGTTTATCCCGGCTTTCGTGGCTGGTCAAACCGGGTTCTAGGAGAATCATTTAAGGATGTATATAAAAATATCCCTATAGTATAGATAAAATAGACCACTTATTTTTCTTTTTTTATTAAATGACACAATGGTGCCTGACATTTTCAAAAACATCATAAACATCTTTTCTTTTCATTTTTTTTTAAATTTTCGGATACCTTACTAAGGTCAAAGAATAAAGGGTGGACATCTCTAACCTAATCCGATAAATCCAATCTAGGTCGACACATTTTATCTAGTTAGGTTAGGTTAAATTTTAAAAAAATTAAGATGAGTTGGACTGAAAACTAAATCGAGTGAGGTTAGATTGAAAAATTTTCAACCCAACCCAACAAACGTCTATCCCAAGTTCTAAATCTAAAATTTTTCCTTTTTCTAGAAGAATATTTACAGGGATGACGATCAAAGATAGTATTTGTGGTGGATTTAATATTTTATTTATACTTATTTTATTTGTAATCAAATTACTAATATTATGAGAGTTACCAACTAAACCTTTTATATCTTTGTGGTAGATTAAATTCAACCTAATCAATCCAATTTAACTATTATTAGGTTGGATTAGATTGAGCTATAGAATTTATTGATTTAAGTTGGGTTGAAACATTTTCAGAAAAAATAAAAATAAAAACTTAATTTATAATAATATCTCATCGATGGTCTATTGGATTTGAAATTTCTAACATGTTTTTATAAAATTCCTGTTCGAGAATGTTGATCAATCACTTATGAGATCAAGACCCTCCGCAATACCAACAATGCTCGACTTCTGTGTGGTTTGGTGTAGAGCATATTATACGTAAAACTTAGATATTCTTATTGTATAGATGATATGATAGATTAGTTGTATAAAATAGAGGCCAACAGAGGAAAGGTGGGGAGAAGAGACAGGGGAGAAGATGTAGGAGAAGGAGAAAAAGGAGAAAAAAATGAAAGAGACAAAAGAGAAAGAGAAGAGAACGGGGTTTTGAATTGAGTTTCAAGTTTGTTTTCTAGACTTTTCCAATCGCAGATAAAAAACAATTCTCTATGAAAAATATTTATAAAGTTAGTATGACATCGTAGTTTTTGATTTGGCATAATTAATTTTTATTCATTAAAGATTTTTCCACTTATAATATGACCAACTTATCTTTCAAAGATAACTTTTCTATTACTTTTCACATTTTTTCGTTAAGTTTGGCCTCAGTTGCTCGACGGAATGACTAATTTAACACTTTTTTAAAACATTAAGGTTCATTTAATCATTTTTTAAAATATAATTAAAATTTTGACTATTTTCCAAAAATAAAAGACTAAAATAATTTTTGCTCTAAAGTGATATTTTCTAAAACAACAGGGATATTTTTAAAATTTTTTAAATTATAAAAATACAAATATAAAAGTACGGTATTGTCCGTCAAAACGTATGGTGCCAAATTGACACGAGTTGGAGGAGAGTCCACTTTTCTCGGTGCGATTGGTGCGCGTATGTGCATGTGTTGGCAACTGGCAAGAATGGTTTTTGATAAGAAAAGCCAACAGTGGATTATTAAGTTTTCTTTTTTGAATATTAATCTATCAAGTCAATACCTAATTTAATTAAATGGATATTTGTCAAATTCTTGTTATCTTTTTTGAATATTAGTCTTTAATTAGTACCATAAGTAAATTTATTAATAAATTTGCTTATCACTCAAATAATTAGTGATTTACATTTATTATTCACACTCATGATAGATGGTTTGAATCCCACCACAAGTACCAACCTATACATGTGAGAGTTTCCTTGTAGATCATAGAAGTTGATATTTTGATATTATGAGAATAGATTTTCATTTTATAATATACATTTATTTTTTATAGAAAAAATTATAAGCCATGAATTTAATATTAACCTCGGTAAACACTAATAAACTCATAAACCTTAATTTATATATTTAGAGAGTATCTATTATCAATATCTCCTAACTTTAAAATGTTAGGATGAATCAATCAAATTCATTTATTGCAGTTGAATTAAATAGAAGAAAAAATTTGTTTGAAGAGAAAGAATGCAATTGATGAATTTGATTGGTTCATCATAACTTTTTTAAGTTATGAGACATTGTTAATAGCAACACTATATATATACATATATATTATAAATCCATGTGTATTAACATCTTTGATGTAGTATTCAATCTCAAGTGTCAATCACATAAATTATATCAAAATTTGCATATCACCTCTTCGTATGTATAGCCTATTGTGCATCCGCAGATTCATTGAGGTGTCAAGGGTTTAATACTCGCCACAAACAATGCTGTATGAATAGTTTTCTTCCATTACTATGGTGCTAGTTGTCTTCGTAGATATTCAAGTCAAGTAAATAGTATTTGGTATTGGCAAGTTCCAACAAATGTTTGATCTATTATATATTAGCTTTAAAATATCAAAAAAGTAATAAAAAAAGAATTAATTGTGATTAATATCACTACATCCCAATTATTAGCATTAAAAAGGAAATTACATCTTAATGTATTTGGAATGGAATACCATACAACGAATCAAATTACTACAATTTTTCCTTTATTATTGTAAAATTTTATATATTTATTTAGAGTACTAAATTAAGTTTAGCTGGGCACTTTTAGGAATTGGGGGCTCTTTAGGTTGCAAGCAAGGGAAAATAGTAAGAGTCCAAATTTATAATCATCAAGTTAAATAAAACCATTTGTAAGGGTGGTCCATGGCCCGTTTAGGGAGTAAAAACTCTCTATCATCCTTTTTTTTATTAATCTTTTTATAATCTAGTAACACATTAGCATTTGAAAAAATGAATGAACAAGATTGATAGATTTTTTCTCTCTCCTATATCACTCAAATTTAAATTGTTTTCATAAAAAAATTAACATCATGTCAACATTGACAAAGAATCCTTGTCTTCATTTAGACCCGAGCATAGCCCATTGAAAATTAGGATTTCCTGGCATCAATTAAATATGTCGTTCAAAATTGGAAAATGCTGCAAAAATTAAATTACCTATTTTATTTACACAATAGTTATACCACGCACAAAATCATAATAAATTGCACTATATTTGTTTCTTTTTCATTTTTTTTTTTTTGGGGAATACTGAAAATTTCATTAAACTATTCTAAAATTGGAAACCATAGATTACAAGTACCAAAATTCATTCAAACTCAGAACAACTATAACATGTTCAACACAACCAAATCTTGTCTTCAAAAGAGGAACGAGCAAAGATGTTTAAATGGAATGTCAGGCGATATCCAATCATGAGAATGGTAAGAGATGTAAGCCCTTAGTCTCAATTTTTAACTTCCTAGTGTTAGAAGTTAGATTATGAAGTTAAAATGATAAATCTAGTTAACGTTAATCTAACCCGGGAAATTAAGAATTTACAATTGTTATAGCATTACACAATAACTAATTTAATAAGAAAAAGTCAATGAATGGTAAAATAGTCCGTCCACAAGTAAGAGATAATTTATCAAAGACAATATGATTAAGTTGACAAATGAGAATTATAAGATTTATTATTTAGAATAAGTAGTCAATCACTAATTGTATTAAAGTAAAATGTTAATGATAGTCAAATAGTCAAAAAGGGACAAACTTGGTATTTAGAAATTGTTACTTATATATATATGCAACACTTAGAGCAAAAATAGATGAAACAAGAGACTTTGAACATGAAAATTAGAGAACAAAAGTGATCAGCCTGTGAAAAGAAACAGAAACGTGAGAGGGAGAGAGCAAGGGTGACAGCAAAGCAAGAAAGTGGAAGAAGAAAGTTTCCATTCAACCTCTCCAACCTCAAATTACCTCTATAGAGTATCTTTCAACCTAATCTCACCAATCTTAAGCAAGAAATAAAGTGATATGTCATTCCCTCTCTCTATTTTGATGATAGTTGGGGTTGTATGGGTATGATGACATCTATGTGGTTTTAGTGAATTGTGATGGCTGTTTTACACTTCAAACAAGTGTAGAACCATATTGACGATCGAAATCAGTCAACATCCGGTTGGGGGTCGGAACCTCGTTAACGGAACGATTTGTACGGGGTCAACGGTGAAGACCAGGCCGAGCCGGGGGTGAAGACCGCGCCGGGTAACCCCTTTTGGCCCCATAGGGTCGCGTCCGGAGTTGAACCCTCAACCTTATAGGTTTTTTGGATGCACAACTCCTACCATCAAACTGACAGAATCAGTCAACAAACTCTAACTAGGTGATATAGAAGTTTAAATAACTTGTTCTTGTGTGTGAATCTTAGGCTAGGGTTCATGGATAACAAATTTTAAAATATGGTTTAAAACACTAAAGTGTGAAATAAATTATAGACTAGTTGTTTGATGAAAAGATTGTGAGAGATTAACATATAGAATTGACAAGATTTACATTTTGATGTGTATGTGTGTGTGTCATGGCTATGAAGGACAGTAGGTAACCTCTGAATTTTGATTGATTTGAACTTAAATCCAAGCTTATTTGAGGTTATAAAAGTATATAGAAGTGATATGATTGAAAAATGAGTAGTTTTGAGTAAAAGAGATATTCCCGAGTCAAACTAAAGGACAGTGATAACCTGCACAAGTCTGATTTATTTAGGATTGTTCTAGACCTCAAATCATGCTTAGGAGTTATAGAAAACCATAGGTTTTGGAATGGAACGATTCTGATAAAAATTACGCAAGTTATGACCAAAATAGTGCACTTCGAGAGTCGTAAGGTGAGATATCAATGTAAATGCATTATTTGATGCTTGGAATAGATATATTTGATTATAATTAGGTAAAACAACCTTAGATACGAAAGAAATAATATCATCGCTCGTCCGATACGAAAAAATGTATCAAAAAATGCCCAAAAAATGATGTTTTTCTTAGATTTGAAATAGTAAGCGATAGAATTTTTCGATGAAATTTTATAGGTGACCAAAATGTGAGATAAGAGGACTATAGGAAAAAGAATAAAAGAAAATAGATCCCCGAGCAGAGCTGTGCGTTACATTCTATTTTGGGGTATCAAAAGAGACGTAAACTTTTGATTTTCCGTTGCGGGCCTTTAAAAATTATATGGACTGTGTGGGGGTGTTTCTTAGGGTGTATAATTGAAACTTTTACGAAGAAATCGGAATTAGAGAGTCTCGGTTAAGTTAGAAATAAATTGGGAAAGTTATAGTGTAAAGGGTAGTTACTAGAGAAAGTTTTGTTAGAAATGTTACTTCAAAGTTTTGAGTTATGAAATTGTCACAAGCGATAATAAGAAATTGACGTGTAGGTGACGAGCGAGCGAGTGAGGCGCGAGAGACTCGTCGAGACGCTTGATTCGGATTTACGCGGATTTGAGGTAAGTGTTCTAACACTTGCATCTATTTCCATTTCTATGTTGAATTTTGTATATAATAGTTAAATGAAAGCAAAAACGATTTTACGAATTCAAAATTTAAGTTTTAAGTATATGGATTTCTTATGGAATTCATAAAGTGGTTGAAGTTAATACAAGTTATTTTTAAAAGAGTTGAATCAAGAAAGTTTTTTTTAAGTTTCAAAAATAGTTAGTTTTATGCTTTTGCACTTGATGAATTTAGTTTTAAAAACCCATGTATATGCCTTAAGACCATATGAGATTTAGCGCTATGTGACAATGCAGAAAATTTCATCCGTAGTCGCTCAAATTATAAAGTAATCAGCACTACGCGACGATGCAGAAAATTTCGTCCGTAGTTGCTCAGTTTTCTTAAAATTTATAGTGCTACGTTACGACGTAGACAATTCCGCACGTAGTTGGTTAGTTTCATATTTTGGCATTACATTACGATGCAGTATATTCCGCTCGTAGTTGCCCAAAGTTATAGCACTATAATTGCAATGCAGAAAATTCCGCATTGTAGTTGCTCAGACACGAGATTTATCACCCTACGTTACGATGCAGTAAATTTCGTATCGTAATGGTCAAGATACCTTAGTAGCTTCACGTTAGCATTAGTTATAATTGCCCATGATGATTAGAATACTTTAAGGGTATACATGGGAATTTTGAAAAAACACTTTAAGATTTTGTAATTCTAAGGACATAAGTTTATAACTTATTACATTAGTGCATATTATATTATATTATTTTGTTGCACTAACTTGTTAATTGTTGTGTAGTTTATATTTTTCATTGGGTGTTGTAGTTGGACAGGGCGATGACATTTTTATTTCACACATATATAGGTAGGCGAGTCACGAAACATGCTTGTGTAAATCTTGTATATGGATTGAACATATTACTCATGGAAAACACACTTGTATTATATTATACTTATGACAGATTGCATTTTGGATTCGTATATATGTAAATATTATTGTAAATATTTATGCATTTTCATGTATGATGGATATATGCATATTCTAGTATGAGTTCATGCTTATTGTTGTGGAAAGTGTGATGAAAATGCATGTTTGTGGATAAACGAAGTTGAGAGGAAATGATTATATAGTCGAAGTGTATTTTATTGCAGGTAAAAATTTTGGAAACCTCCAAAATACAACCGTTATGTTGTCAAAATTTTTATAAAATCATTTTTAAAGTGAAATTGCGAAAAAATTCTATCCGCCCAAGTTATTTACAAAAGTAAAGAATAAAATTGAAGTAAGTTAAGAAAATCGGGAAAGAATAAGGGGTTCGTTTCGCGGATCACTCCTTTCCGATAAGTCGAATTATGGGAAGTTCGTTAGAGTGTCCGACAGGACCCTCCAAATAAGAGATCAGAGAGAGTCTGGTTGGATCCTGTCAAGACACCTATGAGATTCAGTTAATCCACATAATAACTAAAACTCAAACTAACAGATAAAACTAAAACATAAATGAAAATTAGCATAAACATAAAACAATATACAAATCTATCCCCTTGAACCCAAAAGGTAGCAACTATATATGCCTAGAAATAGGACACAGCACATCAGAAGGGGTTTTTCTCATACAGCAATTAGAGCTTCTTCCTAAACTTGAATAAATCCACTATAATAGAATTTTGAGATTATTAATTGCAACGCCCTAACCCCGCTAAAACCATCCAGGAACCATCACTATTGTTATCCATAAGGGAAACTTGGAGGTATTGATCTTCACTCAAGCCCTCGAATATTTACAAACAAAACAGATCGTATTGGATTTTTAGGATTGGATCCATATGTTATCTGATCCACCCCTAAAAAAACCCCCCAAAACTAAAAAAACAAATGATGAGAAGAAAAGAAATAAGGAAAATAGAGAGCAGTAGAAGAAAAGGACAAAAAAACTTAACTAGGCTCGGATCTAACATGGAGAATAACTTCTACGAAGTTCTCACTCTCTGGTAAAGGAGAGAGTGTTCTCTTTCTATCAAATGATAGAGACTTCGAGAAGAGGCTTTTGCACTATATTTCTTTATTGACCAATTAAAAAATGTTTCATTGCACACAAATCATTAATTCATATAAATATTAAATAAATTAGATAAGCTTTCCGAAATCATATTTTAATTCAACATAGTAATAATTAATTAACATACAATTAATAATAAAGCAATGGGGCTGTGCATAAACCCTTCCCAATCAATATTATGGTTAATTTCATATTGTTGTAGCTTTTAAAATAATCATTGTTACTAAAGCTGAAGTAATAATAATCTGTTGTAAAGTTAATCAAATGACTGTTTTATAAATTTTTGGGTTAAAATTGTTATAATCCTTAAAAAAAATAAATATATGTTTGGTACATTTTATGTTAATTGTCTAAATCTATAAAATGTCTTCAATAGATACAAAAGTAAAATATTTTAATTTTTTTTATATAAATATATTTTTGTATAATTAAGATTGTGATAAAATTGTATTTGTCTTAATTTTGATAGGATGATTTGGCCATTGAAAGATTCATAAAATCACACAACAAATTATTTTATTATCACTTTACAAAAATAATCTCTCATCTGCTTTTTAAAACTGCCATTGAATCAACTAAGATATTAAATAATCACTTTGAAAGTTTTATTAAACACTATTCTTATACCAAAACTATTGAATAATTAAATTCTACCTTCTTAAAATCAACACCAAATGGGGCTGCCAAAATTGCCTTGAGATAATATAGTTGAGTGATTATATAGGGATGGCAACAAACAAGCTTAAAAGCCAAGAGAAAACTCTCATCCTGGCAGAAAAAATATAAGGGGCAAGTCTATGTTTAGAATATGAGTTTTCCTCTCTCACCGTATCCCTTGATGATAATAAATGAAAATTTTTTAGTTTCAATGTAGATTATTAGTTTCTTTCAATTACAACATCGAAATCAAAAGTACTCAATGAAATCACAAAACCAAAAAAATAAAACATAGAAGAAAATAGAAAATATAAATATTGAAAATCCTATATTTGTTAGTGGTTGCAATAACCCTAAAACAGGTTAGATTTGTTTAAACAAGAATTAATATCCAACATATCCAAATTTTTTGTATTTGGAAATGTTTTGAATTTGACTCATTTAAATTGTTATTGAGCTAATTCTCTATATTCTAAAATTTAGGTCCAAATAGTTTGAGATATTATAAAAGCCCAAGTATAAGCCCAATATTTATTAGTATTATTGTTTTAAAAACACCCCACTAGCTTTCTAAATACCCGCCATTGGTTTTTTTCAAAAAAAATGAAAAGAGAAATGGAGAAAATATCGAGTTAGGTAGAAATGGGTTAACCTACTTGGTTCTTTATCATGAAAAAATAAAAAATGAAATATGTGGCTTTGAAAAAGTCAATAGATGCCTGTGAAAAAAAAAAAAAAAAAGTAGTCAATAGAAAGAGCAATAAAAAAAAGGGTATAGTGATTAAAAGAGAGAGTGAAGGGAGAGAGAGAGAGAGAGAGAGAGAGAGGTGAAAATGAGAAAAAGAAGATGGAGGTGGTCACGGCCAAGAGAGGAAAAAAAGAAATAACAAAATTGGAAAAAGGAAAATAGAAAATAAGATACTGGCTTTCAAGTGTCTATTTTACCAAAGTATTTCAAGTATAATACTTATAAGAATATAGTAAAGGTCACTAGTGGGATGGATCAGATCGGATGGATAGAAAAATCACGGTGCCGTGTGAATCAAGATAGAGAGAATTATAATCTCGTGTATTATATGAATTTAATTAAAATGGTTTGACTATGATCTTGTTTATGTATTTGATAATTGTATGGAATGAAATGATAATAATGCTTATATAATGCATTAATAATATTTGTGAAAAAACCATGAAATGGGTTATAATTTGTATGCTAGGATTGAGCATTGATTATGAAATTATGAAAATGTCACCATGGAAACATGGGCACTATGCATATAAAATTGATTATAACGCTTTCATGTGTTATGTTTATGGAAAAATGTATTTACATGGAATAAAGAAATTTGTGGATTAATAACAAGTGGAATGAGAGTTGTGGTTTTCATTGTGAAGATAATGTTGCATTTAGGCTTTATCCTTGATCCACCCCTGAGAATGATCTCAAAAGCAGGAGTTACAACCGAGAATAATCTCAAAAGCAGGTGTTACAACACATAATGTTATGGTCAGATTTTATCTTTGGTGCCCTTGGGAACAACCTCGAAGAAGGGAGTCGCAACACTTTTTATGCCAAATAGGATGAGATAGCACCCTTATACTATGGTGTTTGTTTGTTTGTTTGTTTATGGATCTACATCTTGGTTAAATTAAAAGATACTTACCCATATGAAAGTGAGTTGAAAATACATTAAAATAATATAATAATAATAATGAATTTGATAGAAATCATTGTTGATTTTATGATATGCCATGCATTAGAAAAATTGATGCTTGATTTTCATATAATGGATATGTGATAATATGATACATGTTGCATCGCTTATTTTATCCATATTTATTGTTTGCAATATTATGTTTATTTAAGGTTAACTATGGTTAAAATATTATTTATCTGAAATTAGAATAATCTCTATTAGGCTTTGTCAGCTGACCCTTATTTCCCTTTCAAGTTACAATGGCAGGTTGCTTAGTTTGAGTTCTGGCCTAGAGATTTTTACTTAAGGGTTTGAAGAAGGATAGTTAATCTATATGTTCTTCTCATTTGATGCATATGTGGAGGATTGTCGTTACAATGTTATTTATTTAGTTAAGAATTATTAATATCATAAATATGAAATTTGATACACTGGATGTTATATTGTAACAATCTAAAATAGTTAGTAGATATAATTTGGAGAGATGAAGTCCCCACTTGTGTTGGCTTTTATTGTGATTTTTAACTTTTATTTATTTATTTATTTATTTTGGTGTATAAATATAGGTTATTAGAATTTTTGGAAAGTTCCAAAAGCAGGGGAAATTTTGGTGATTTTTTTTTTTTTGGTTATAAGAATGAGTTTTATCAAAAATATCGTTTATGAAGTGAAGAGTTCCCAATTTACCTACTTTTGCATTTAAATTTAATATTTTATTTACGCACCCAAACTTGAGATGTGACAATATTACAATACACAATGTAAGTGACTGTAACTAATTTAATATAAATGCACATTATCTCTTACCACATGTGTTAGATACATCTTTATTCGATGATACAATACTAAGGTGTAAACCATAACTAAATACTTCATACAATATAAAACAATAGCCTTAGTACCATCAGTCACCTTTGTATTCCTTGAAGCATAGCGATGAGGAGTTTGACATACGTCCTCAACACATTTTCAAGCCATTGTAAAAAATTGGATGTCTGCCCAGTTTATGATAATAACTTTTTCTTTTTTACACACTATCCATTAACAGGAATGATTGAGCACTTTCCTTGATCCCACAAGGTTAAGGGGTTTAAATTCCATTATTGTTCTAAAACATAAGGTATGAGTAGTTTTTTTTCTAAATTTAATCATCTTTCCCCCACCATAAATAATAATAACAACAACAACAACTATGTCAATATTCCTTTCTATTTTCAAAAATACCAGGACTTCTCATGATATATAATATCGAAAATTTCTTATGTATCTCATTTTCAACTTAAATAATATTTAGCTTTTGATTTTTTCTAACACAATAAGCAAAATTATAAATATAATTGTATTTTTTCATCCAAAATTATGAAAATTTATAATGAATTCTTAATACATGTTAACATGATTCATACTTAAATTACCTCACATAGATGAGCTCTGTTAACCTCTTACCGTTCAAATTGTGAGTACAAATCTTTCATTCCACCTTAAAAAAAAGGGATAATTCTAATTTTCCTCTTAAGTTTGACATAATAGCCAAAAAAATCCTTTGACCTATAAAAATCACTAAGAAACTCCGTATAGTTTATAAAGATAGTCAACAAAACCCCTTATCGTTTATAAAAATAGCCAAAAAAACCCTCTACTGTCAAACAGACGTTAAAAGTCAATATTTGACTGTTAACTAGGAATGGCAAAACCGTCAAAGCAAAATAAAATATATAATAATATTAATTTATGATTAAATATTTATTAAATTAGTTTTTTTTAAAGGTTAAAATGAAAAAAAAAATGAGATTAAAACAATATATTTTTAAAAAAATAAAGTCATGGAAATAGAAAAAAAATATTTAAGTTAAAAAAAAAATGTTTAACCCTAACTCCGCCACCCATTTTCTTCTTCACCTTCCATTTTCTTATTCTTCTTCCATATTCTCATCATCATCTTCTTCTTATTCCTTCTTCTTTTTCTTCTTCCACCTTCTTCTTGCCCCATCATAGGCGACAAGAACAACGACGGCGAGAGCTCAACACAACGGTAAGAACTAGTTCATCTTCTTATTCAAAAACCATCAATCTCCAATGAAGGAAACCTAACTATTTCCATCTCGTGGAGATCGAAACTGGTCTCTTTAGTGATAGAGACCAGATCTGGTCTCCATCGCCAAGGAGACTAGTTTTTATCTCCATCGCATGGAGATCGGTTTCGATCTCCATGCGATAATGACTATTAGGTCTCATTCCTTAAAGACCCCTAATTTCCGACGAAGGGGTCTCCGACAAAGGAGACCAATGCTCCCTATTTTTTACAATTTTTTTTTTGTTTTTTCCCCTTTTGTTCATATGGTTGATGATAATAATTGTGTGTTAATGTTGTTGATGGTAGGTTGATGTTGATGATGATTTTGATGAATTGATTGATGATAGTCAACTAATATAGTGGATTAAGGATGATGAATTTTGATTCGGATGAAAAACAATGTCAGTTCTTCAAATTTTTTCTTTTTTCAATTGCAAATGGTTTTAGATTGTTTACTATTATTGATATGATATTTGTTGATGAAAAATGTAGAAGAAGAATATTGTTTTTTCAACTCTTTTTTTAATAAGTCTCGATTTGAAGTTGGAACCAAACCCAAAAACATCTAAGTTTTAATTTAATAATTTTTTATTTTATATTTTTATATTTTATTTGATCATATTTTCATAGTTTTAATATTATTACATTAAATATTTTAAGTGAAAATTTGTCTTTTTGTTAATTTTACAGGGCAATTTTATCTTTTCATGCATTGTCACTATCATAATTAACTTTTCATTAATAAAGTTAATAGAAAGAGGAAAATGGGATTTGTCACATATTGTTCACTATCTAGCATTAGAAATAATTAATAAAGAACTAAAAAGTCAACCAAACGTATGATTATTCAATTATAGGGAAAATTTTATTGTAATTCCTAAAGTTTTAAAATTTAACAATTTTTTACCTGCACTTAACGAAACTCAATATATAGTCCCTAAAGTTTCTAAAAATACATCAATTAGGCCTATTTGACCCTTTTTTTATTGGTTCAACAAAACTAAAAAAGAAAATATCAACTTTGCCCTTGGTCAATTAAGTTCAATGTATATTTATTTATAAATTATTATTAAAAATAAATTACAAAGAAAAAATAAAAATAATGAAAAAAAATCCAGATCCTCCTTGATTTGGGAGGATCTGATAAAGGGGGAGTATAGTGATGAGATGGAGGCTTTGTTATGGTATAAAGATGAAATATCTAACACTCTGCTTTGCTATGGTAGAGATGGAGGGACCATCTCCGACTTTGTTGGAAATTAGATTGAAGTCGATCTAATTTCCAATGAAACCAAATGATTATGGCAAAGATGAAGGTTAAGCCACCATTTCTACCTTTGATTTTGTTGTGAGTGAACCCAGATCTTCAAAGATTCAAGGTTCAAAAAAATATAGGTTCGAAGCGAATCCAAAAATATGGGTTTGATTTAAATCCCAATTGTTGAACTTTTGGGTTCATCAAACCCATATTGTTGAACATCTAACTTCATCAAGCCCAAATGGAAAATATCTTTATTTGGGTTCAACGAAACGAACCCAGCCTCGTTCGAACCCATATGAATATCTGGATTTCAAACCTAGGTTTGGTAGATCGAAGACGACCTGAAATCAGATTGACCAAGTCGTCTTCGATCTAGTTTATGACCTAATCTCCATCTACAACAGATCTCCACTAGTGTAATTTTTTTTTGAAAATTTTTTTAAAATTTTTTATGCTTACAATTATGAAAAATTATCTTAACCGTTCATCCCAATTGAATAGATAGTGGAGACCAATTTTTTTCATTTAAAAAATAATTTAACTCTCTTTTAATTTTTATTTTGTTTAACTTTTTATTTTTAATAATTAATTATGAAAGTATATAGGTCTTATTTGGTTTTGACATGTGTCATATTTATGGATAAAGACAATAAAACATCTAGAACCATTAAGTTTTACTAACGGTCAACTGACGGTTGGATCAAAATGATGTATTTTTCATACTTTAGGGACCATGATCAAATTTTGCTAATTGTAGGTTAAAAATTATAAATTTCTGATACTTCGGGGCTGATATGTTATTATGTAATATTTTATTTTTTAAGAAGATATGTTTAACATAAACTAACCAATCCATTGAATTCGCCTTTCTTATAACTCGGTCTAGCTGTATATAAGCCTCCACGACTCCGCCTATTGATATCATAAACAAGCTCATCAATAACGCCATATACATGAACCATTGATGTACTTATTATCACAAAAACACCAAATAACAAAGAGATTGTTTATGTATTTCTATGTGAATATAACCTTTCACTTAAATTGAATCTGTCCTTATGTTGAAATTGCAATATATAGCACCAATAATATTTATATTAGTATACAGTGAAATTAATTAAATCAGTGCATTGTATATGGATCACTGATTAAGTATAAATAATTATTGACTATGTCGAAAATAAGTGAAAATGAGTAAATCTAATGGTTTATAATTAAGGCACTGAATGCGTATAATTTGTACTTGTTGTAGATATGTGGTTTTAATTAAAGATCTTGAAACAAAAATTTCAGGATGTCTTTAATATAGAATGATTATTCATAGAAACATAGATTGGTATATTCCCTTTTAACTGGAAGGTGGTACACATTAAGTTTAATATTTATAATAATATTTAAATTATATTATATATATTTTATAAGTATATGTGATGAAGTTTTGTTCGAAAATTGTAAGAATGGATGTCTACCGAATATAAGATTAAATATCCTAAGTGCATACAGAATACTTAATTTCCATAAGTTTTACTTGCCTACATTTTGTTAAATCTAAAAGAAAAACTAATACATCGGTTTTTTTTTTTTTTTTTTTTTTTTTTTTTTTAAGGAAACCCAAGAAACAACCTAGTATTAGAACTTTTTTTTTTTTTTTTTTAAATAGCACCAAAAAATGTGAGTTGAACACTGGCACTAAAGAAATAAAATAAGTTTTAGTGACACCATTTCGATGTTCACATTATTTAAAGACAAAATTACCCCTAATCAATTTTTTTTTAATAATAAAAAGGCTCTACATTTTCACCCATTTAATTCAAACAACAATCAAACCAGATGTAGTGTTCGCCATCGACAACAACATGAAAGGGTCTTAACAAATCTTTATGTGAACGACGAAAAGTGCTGAGATGAAGATGGCCAATCTTGACCGATGAGGAGTATAGTATGAGACAAAGAGAGGGAAAATTTTCGAGTTAAGACGTCTACAAATTAGTTTTCTTCGTTTTTCATGTAAAACATGTGTGGGATCAAGTGGCTCAGTCGCTACTTGTTGTTTAATTTGTGGATGTTGGAATTATTTTGGTGAAAAAATATGTAGCACTCGGGAAAGTTTAGATTGAAAAAATCCAATAGTTCGCAATACATTTTTTGGCTTGCAAAATCGGAGTAACAGACAAGCGAAGGAAAGAGCTAATGATAAAACGTGCCTTGTGTTTTTTAGCCACCCAGGTTCGTATTTCGCAAACTCACATTGTTTTTGCTAACTATAGTTGATGATATTTGATTTAGTTTGCAAAGCAAATGTTCATCAAATTTTAATAATTGGTAAGATGGCTAAAGATCTGTGCTCTTGTGACCGTGGTTTAATCTTAACTTTGATATCTTTCTCTTGTGTATTTTTTTTTTTTTTTTTTTTTGTTTTTCCTCAAAACACAAATAACAAATCAAAGGCTCGAACTTTTTCTCTAAGTAGTGTGGCTCGTTGACTTACTGCACTAGCTAATCTACAAATTTCAAAGTGATTTTACTTCAAAACTTATTATATTTATCACATACTAAGGCTAGTTTTCGCGAACCAACTTTCTTCACAGCAAATGAAATTTTTATTTCAAAATTTATATCATGTTTATGTAAAATACTGATTGATTTTCCTTCAATTTGTCTATCTATTAAATTTTTCTCATATCTCATTGCTAATTTAATGAAAGTTGTGAATATGTTTAAGAAAGTTATCATGAAACAATTTTTTTTAATAAACAATTTTTAAAGTTGTTCTATCCATGGTTATGTTGTACGAATGAGAATTATTTAGAGTAAAGAAGAGTGAGCCTGCGGCAAAAATATTTCATAGATTTGTAAAGAACAATGAGTTTTGTGAGTCTTTTGCTAACATAAAGAAGAAATAATTGGAGATAGAATGAAGAAATGAAGAAAGGGAGAGGAAAGACGATGAATTGATGTCAAAAATAATTTCTTTTAGGGTAAATTCAAAATTATACCCTTACGCTTGCCTAAAAGAGGGAAACACCATGACCTTTCAAAAATCCATATCCTCCACTCTATTATTACACTTTTCGTTTGAAAATTGATTGCTGTTAGTGGATTAAGGATAGAATAATAATGAAGCCTTTAATTAAACACAAGTCAATAAAAAATAATATATGTATACACACACACAACCAATAAAACTAAGATAAAAATTTAAATGAAAAATTTTAATTTAAATGTGAATAAAAGCTAAATAAAAATTAAAATTTAACTCATCAATTTCCCGCAAAAATCAACCAAATATTATCAATCTCCCACAAAATCAAATCAACATCATTAATCTCTCACAAACATCATTACTAGAAACTAAAAAATAAATAAAAAAAAAGTATTATGTTCTTCATACCATTATTCTCCATCTATGAAGGACAATAATATTCTTCAACAAATATTAAAACCAACCCAGATTTTGTGGCACCCAGATGAAAATCCAAACTAAATATCACAATCAACCTAACAACCTCATCATCAATCAAGGTTCGTGGAACCCAGTCTATGATACACAAACCCAGATGGAAGAAGAAGAAAAGGGAAAAAAAAACTTTGATCCCAAAAGATGAAATTAAAGATGAAATTTGAGTTGTTGGTTGAAGATGAAGTTGAGGTTGGGTGAGAAGAAAAAGTGAGAAGGCAGAGAGAGTGAAAGGGATTGAATGAATTTTTTATTTTTTTTTAAATTAAGATGGACGGTGGTGATTTGGTGAATAAATTATTTATTTATTTTTAATTTTTGTTTGATTTTGTTTTTTCTAAATTAGTTTTCGTCATCTATATGAATATAGTGAATAAACTTTTTATTTACTTTTTTAATTTTTTTTAAATCAATCTTAAAGATGAACGATAAAAATGTAATGAACAAATTTTTTATTTAATTTAATTAATTTAAATTAATTTTAAATTCGAAATAAAGAAGTTATTTAATGAATAGGGTCATTTGTTAAATAGAAAGTGCAATGATATGGTGAAAAATGGAGATTTCTAGAAAAAATAGCAGTAATTTCTTTTGTTTTAAAGCAAAAGTTGGAGGTAATTTTGAATTTACCCTTTTTTAATTGTACTTAGCTGGATTTACATAATTTGACCCACCCGACATGAACATTACAGTCCAAAATGAGTGGGGCCAACGCACTTATACCTATTGATCTTCACCATCCACGTGTCCTTACCAGCTGAGAAATAATACTATTTGTCGTTTCAAAGTAACACGTGGCAAATGTAAATAAAAAATGTAGTGACAGGCTGGAAAACCTAACTGGTCTGTACGATACGGAGATCTATCTCTAGATTTGATGGTTAAAGTTCCTCTACTTTAGTTTCAGTTTGGTTAAACACAACAACACCGTTTTGACCTTCCACGTCAACCTCAGTACTCCATGTTCTGGGTCCACAACAAGTCGATGTTCATTGAACTAATCAGAAATAACCTCACGGATGTATGTTAGCTGTATAGGATTAAAACCGAAGAGCGGGAAAAGCGCAGTTGGCGCATGGTAGCAAAGCTCGATAGGAGGGATGTCGGGGAGTGATAACGTGAGCCAGGGGCGACTGGCCCCAGAAGTCTGTTGGGTGTTGTCACATCGACGTCCCTTTTGTCTAATCGAAAAAATCTTTATTCAACAACTACCACTCAATCCTGCTCAGACTTTTTCCCCGTGATTACCGACACGTGTCAGCTATGCTAGGCTGTGCTTTTCCTCCGATCGTAATATTATTTTGCTAATTTCAATATCTCGTCTGTTGTATCTTTTCGTGATAACTATAGACAGGTCTTTGACAAATCACTTTAATCTCCCTTAAAACCCAGTTAACTAATTAATTAATCACACTATAGTGTCGTATACAGCCCCCCTTCGAATCGAAGTTAGATGTTATTTGGTTTTGAATTTTTGATATGGCTGTGACAAACTCTTATCACCTTCTATATGCAATTGTAAAGCTATTTCAATTTCAATTTATAACTTGTTTAAACTTACAACTTCAAATTATGAATTTAATTTGATCTATTATGAAATATGAGGTTGGAGTTACCTTGTAATTAATTAGACTCAGAGACATTTGACTTGCAAAACAAGTGTCAATTTAATTAAAATAATATATAATAAGTAATATAAAAATAATTATTAATTTCTGCTTTTGAATGTAAAGCAAGCAACATCTCACGAGAGATTTAAAAGTTTATTATTACCGTTTATAATATATATATATATGTGTATATTATTACAACAAAGTCTTGTATTCCTTGATTTACCGTTGTATGTGCCTTCAAAGTATTGTGAACACTACTAAATTTGATTTAGAGTCAATAAATTTGATTATATATAACTATTTCTAGTCAATAAATTTGATTAAATGTGAATATTTCTTTCTTAGTTTCTTATTTCATGAAGTTAAATATACAGTTATTCTCCCAAAAAATATATATATATATACAGTATCGTATTTGTACTCTATCTTAATTGTCTCTTTCTAAGTTGCATGTGGATATAATTGTTTAAATGGTAAAGGTAAAGAAAAGAAAAAAAGATTTCACTCAGATAATTTTGATTGGAAAATTCATATATAGATATTTGTTAGAGAATCAACAATCAATATAACAACAATTATATAGAAGGAAATAAATACTAGAACATAATATATTTATAATAAAATTATTTATTATAACAATACAATAGCAACAAAAATCAAATTTTCTTTCAAAGAAAAAAAAAAAATCAAATCTAAACAGTGTAATAACTCTTTTAAATAAAAATCAAAGAAATACTGCAATGACCATAAGAGCCTTTACTCTGGTGTTTATAAAATTTTGAATGATTATCTCCTAGTATCTATAGTTGAAATTCAAAAATTAAGTACAGAATATTTTTAAAATTTTCAAACTTTTAATATGTTTCTCGGTTTTGTATTGAATATATATATATAGAAAACCCATTCTGTAGTTTATAAAAGTTGTACAGGTAGATATGAAATGATATAATCCTTTCAACCAACGACATTTAACCGAATACACCAATTCAACTTAATTAAAATTTAAAAATTTAATTTAAATTAAATTAAATTAAATTAAATTTTTAGGCTATGAATCCAAACTCAAAGCACAAAGGCTCTCTCTCTCTCTATATATAAGAAAACTAGAAAAATACACTCATTTCCATATATAAAAAAACGTCATTTTTTCACATTGAGAGTAAAACATAAAATGCACAACCTTTTTCTCAAACACAAAACGCACACTTTTACAACATTACGTAGATAGAATGTCTTAATTGTAACTCCGCAATGATTATATCAAACCTGTAGTTACATAGTTTTGTATTGTATTTGTGTTAACTAGTTTAGATGTGTGTATAATTTATGTAGATTATGAACATAATTATCTAAATTTTGAGTTTAATAATATTGGAGATTTTATTTATTTATTTATGCATTTTCCTCCAATGAGACATCAGTTGTATTGTGTTTTTTTTTTTTTGGTTGAAATTTTCAATTACCGTATCATGTTGTTATGCATGTAGTGAGCAAAATGTTATTAAATTTAATGTATAGTATAATTATTTTCTAGCTCTTTAGCATGCATTAATTTGAATGAAAACAGTTGTGATGGTATTTGTTGTCAAATATAGGTTTAACTATTTTATTGGTTAGAATAATGTTACAAACAATATTCTTCAATAACAGTAATAATTCTTAGATTGATTATATAATTTTTCAATAACAACCATAAAAAACAACCCTTGAAAGTTGGAATCAATCTAAAGGTTATTATTGAAAATTCTTATTAGGTAACTTTATCCAAACCATAAGTTAGCCAAACTATTTTCTTATACTTAAGTACTCAGTTGATATAACATAAATCTTAGCTACCAATTAACTTGATCTAAAAACAATATTATTAATATTAGATACATTTTATTCTACATAATTAATGTGCTTTAATCTTATAATATTGACTTTAGAATGTCAACATTTTATTCCATCCTAAAATAAAAGTTAACGTTTCTTTAGCTAATCTATTTGTGTACAATTCTCTTAAAGATTTCATTAGATTTATGAAAAAATTCTAATAAAATTAATATGAAGTTTATAAAATCTGTTAATCCTATCAAAATCTATCACTAAAAAAATTTCATCAAACTCTTAATAAATTCTATATTAGATACACCCTCTTAATGTAGCAATCATGTAGGTGTGAAAATTTCATGTGTAATTTCACATAAAATCATGCACAGATAACACAATTAAGTAAAGTTGTATTTTTTTTATTGAAAGTTCACGTCAAACAAATTGAAAATCTATTAAAATCGATCAAAATTAGGTACTATTTATATGGTAATAAATTTCCCTTACAATTGAAATATAATAACTGGCAGAATAAATAAAAGCAACTATTTACATAAGCTTATAAACTGTTTTATAAGAATCAAATCTCATTATCAAGTGAATGGAAAGATACGTAATTGAATATAGAAAAAGGTCATGTGCTAAAATTTTAAATGGTTATAGTGACTTTTACAACTCCAGGGAACTAAGATCGGAGCGAGAATCTTGTTCCCTATTACTTAATTATTTCATACGCAAAGAGATGGGACGAGAGAGATAACCCTTGGGACAGGACAACGAAACAAAGATAAAAAGTATTTTGGCAAAGCTGCCTTTCACTTGATCATTCTATAATGGTGGACAGTGTGTTTTCAAAAGCAAAATATTTTAACGTTTTCTGCACGAGAGGGATTAGAGAACAGCCTGTACACAGTCGAGTGAAAATGAAAATAACGATAAAATGAATAACTCCATAACTCACATAATAATTAATAAATTACAAGCAAAACGGTATTCCATGCATGTGAATGCGATTATCATAATAAAAGGTCAGGGAATCTAAAGAGCCGGTTCCCAAAGACTTTTTGTGGTGATGGAGCCAAAGAAACAGCCCCCACTTCTCTCTTTCTCTCTCCGTTTGCCGACCCACCACCATTACTTATTTCGCTATAAATCTGTCCCATCAACTTCATCTGTGAAGCAAGCCACTTTCTCTCAGTGGTTTGGGGTCAAAAATGTCTGGTTGGTTAATGTTGAGGGGTGTTTTAGGCCGATACGTAGTTTTTATATTTCCTTGTTTTCCCCTCTAGGGTTAGGGTTCCATTGAATTTGGGGATTGATTTTGGATGTTTAGCCGGGATTTGGTAGTAGGTTTCTTGAGTAGTTTACCAAACTAGGTTCTAAGTAGTTCATGTGGGTGGTCAAGGTACTTGTCTTGTTTACAGATATATATATATATATAAATATATATATAAGCCCTACAAGTGATGATTTTAGGGCGTGCTTGGCTTGGTTTGGATCTGTTGAGATTCTTCAGCGGATTCAAGATGCCAGGCGTTTATGTCTTTTCCTTGCATTTTATGGCCTCTCACGAGATGTTTGGTGGATATGCAAACCTGTTTTTGTTGAGTATGAAGTTTATCTTTCGACTGTACTCTTTTGTTTTGTATTTTCGTGAGGATGACTCGTGAGTCTTGGATAGTTTGCGTAGCTTTTCATTTTATAGTTAATACTATCTTTGTTCTTACGCTTCTAGTGTGTGGAAAACTCCCAAATCGAAGGCTAGAGAGAGAGAGAGAGAGAGAGAGAGAGAGAGAGAGAGAGAGAGAGAGAGTTGATTGAGGCATGGGCGCGGTGGGTTTGGTTGGTTCTAGGGTTTCTATTATCCTTTGTGGTTGTGTCATGATCTGATTTGAGTGGAGCTCCTTGAAGTCCAATAGAGGTTCTTGCAGGGTTGATAGAGCTGCTGAGCTATGGATCCCACAGTTCTATCACATGACAAAAGAGTTTGATAGGCTTGTGGCTTGCATATCTCTGGAGCCCTCATTACCCGAAATGTTAGATCCTTGTTTGGATTGAAGGGAGCTCTACACTTCTCACACCCTTATCTGTGAGTGCTTTTTCTCTGGACCTGCTTTTGTAGGTAGTAGGTTTTCCTTGTTTTTGTATTTGATTAATAATAAATCTTTATGATTTTATATGCTTGAATTACTGATTTATGTGTTCTTAATGGTTGCATTTCCTTTGTTGCTATTATAATATCTCTAGTGCCATTCGTTTTCTTAAAGCACTTCTTGACTGTTATTATACATACTCTATTGACACTATGTTTTATACATACCATATCGACATGGCACTATGTTTATCGTAATTACTGGAAGCTCTTATTAAGATTCAAGCTTTATTTGGTTCTAGTGTTATTTGTTTGGACTTTGGAGGCCTCGATTCAATTTGTAGTTTCATCCGTGTTACCTTCTTCATTCTTTTATTGGATCTGATCTATGGAGGTTTGGTTTATTATGTTTTTGGGTTAATAAAAGGATTGTACTGTTTTTTTTTTTTTTTTTTGAGATCAATGAAAGGATTGTACTGTTACTATATATTTTTTCGTGGAAAATGTAATTAAAGAAAAAACGAGTGTGTAAAATCGGCTATATTTATTTTGGGGCAAAATCTCTTGGACACCCCCTTCGTAGTGTCACAAAGAAACACATATGACCATCGTGCTTCATTATATCGCCATACCATTGCCATTGTTCTTCATTATATTGCAATACCTTTACCAGTGGTTTTTCCATTATGCGTGACTGTAATTGTTTCTAGCGAGTTATTTTTTGTTGACCATAAAAATGGCTCTATCACCTCTAAAAGTTATCATTTATAATAAAGTGAATTAATTATATAATTGCACTGGGGAGCTTAGCAAAACCATCCAAAACCAGAAGAGGGTTTTTTTTTATTTTTTCTACTTTTTATGACTATAGGATATGATATGGGATTTTTAGTAGCATGATTCAGATGGCTTATTCTCAGGATCAGATGGCCACGTCGAATATTATGTGTGAATATTACATGAAGTGTGACATTATTATTTCGCACTGGAACTGGCCACTTTGAAGAAGCAGAAGCAGAAGCAGGGGGAGTGGCGTCACTGCCGCCTCGTTTATGAGTGAAAAAAAAGGTTGTTTTTATTGTACTAAAAATGAAAATTTGTTTCGACCTTTCTAAAAGTATTTGAATTCGATATTCCTTTTTATCGAAATATTTTTAAGTAAATGTTTTTTATTATTAGAGGTATGTTCGTAAAATAAGATGTGGCGGATTTTGAGAGATTAAAAATGAATATGGTATGAGTAAGAAAAAATAAATGAAGTTTACTCGCAAGTAAGGTGGCTTGTTAGTCATTTTCACATATTCCTGTTTCTCCAAGATACAGGTTTAATAGTCAAAAGTCTCATATTTTGTGTTAAAGTGCGGGTAGATCTATCTCAATCTTTGGAAGCAGTCTTTAGAGTTAGCTCTGAATAGGTTTCAGAAAAGGAAAAAGTACAGGGAAAAAACAATTTCTATTTGGCATTGTAAAAGTAACTTGAAATGTATTTGTTAAAAAGTGAGGTTCAACGAAATTGGAAAGGAGGACAGGGAGGTGGACTCTCGCCGATAGAGAGGTTGGCTCCGCCCCTCACCAGAATCCATGTTGCTGCTCGTCCTGCTGTTAATGCAAGCCCATTCCTGATCATCCTCCCGTCTTCATGTTCGGCAATATTGTCACTGTGCGTCCAACCTTTTTCACTACAGCACAAGTCTTTATTGCCTCTCTATCTAACGTAGCTCTAGAATGGGACCTGGTGGGTTATGTACCTCTGTTGTAAGGTAGAAAATAACTTCATAGGATCAGTTGCGTTGTAATTACAAAAGCTTGTTAGGCAGGTGTGCCGTCTCTCCTTGAAATGGTTTATTCTTTTAATTATTAATTATTATTTTTAATTTTAATTAATTAAATTAAAAAGAAATAAGTCAGTGTAGAGGAGATGCAGCGCATGTAACAAGTATTGTCGTTACAAATCAAACTTATAGTAAAACTTTTAGAGGGGGCATATGATCCATCTGGTTTCACGGTGGATTCTCAAGATGGGTTTGTTCTCGCAGTTTGTCTCCCTAAACTATCAAATTCTCGGATTCTCATGAATGTTGTTACAATTCTGTTACTTGCACGAGCTAAGGCCTTCTTTGATGTATACCAAAATGGTGTAAAAACATCAAATTGATGCGAAATCTTCTCCAAGTAGCATCATAATCTTTTCCAAGTAGTACCATAATGATGCTAGTGCATAAAATCCAACATCAAATCTGGTGTTGGAGCTATAGTATGACACGAAATTTGATGTCATACTGTAGTTCCAACACCTGATTTGGTGTTGGCCCATGTGAAAGCTTTTTTTTTTTCAAAATTTCAACTTTACCCTTATATAATAACTAAAACAATTTGTATTTCATTTATATCATTTACCATATTTAATGTATTTATAAAATTTATAAAATTTGATTAATAATTATAAATAAAAATTAAATTATTATAAAAAGGTTATACCATTGAAAATATATCTTGAATATAATATTAAATATGTTTTAATATATTTTTAAATTTTTAATATATATTATAAATAATATATTAATATAAAATGAATTAAATTATGTAATGTATATATAAAAATTATTTTAATAATTATTTGATAGAATTGATAATATTTTTAATGTAAAAACTCAATAATGTTTTAATTAACAATAACGTTAACATTACCATTACCTTAAAGTAAACATACATGATTAAAAAATAATAATAATAACAACATAACTTAAAAATAAAATATTTGACATAAATACTTTTAAATAACAATTTAGAAATTTGGAAGGTCATCTCTACTTTCTTCATAACCATCAAAATATTTATCAAATGCATTGGATGATTCATTTCCTCCTTGAAATTGTTGCTCATGAGACTTTTTTTCATAAATTTTCTTTTATTCACTTCGAAGAACATCATATAGAATTGGATCTTTTATGAAATCTATATCCTTTAGTAAAATTTTATTTTCTTTACGTCATTCTCGCAACTCTAATTTTTTTGCCTCATTTTGAGTCCATAACAGTTGGAGTTCATAACTCTTTTGGAGCATAGATTGAGTTTCATTAAACTTATTTATAATTTGTTCACTATTTTTTTTTTTTTATGGATTTAAAATATTGTAGCATGTTATCCTCTTGTTTCGTTTTCATTTTTTCTTTATTCCTCCCAACAGGTCGCTCGGTTGAATCATTATTATCATTAACATCATTAACTTGCTCTTCCACGGTAAAATCTGCATTTAAATCAATATTAAATGAAAACGCTCAGCGTAGACTTTGACGTGGTCGAGTCTGATTGTGATATTTCAGTGCAATCATATCTTTTTCGACGGCCTGGAATTTGCATGCTATTAATATAAGAATATTTCTCTGTATATCTTTAAGGAGTGGTCAGACATGATCAAATTTGAATCATTTACTATAATTTGGATCTTGTGCCAATAAGACTTTGGCTTGCTTTAACTGCACAATGCGATCAAAAATTAAAACTATAAAAAATGGGATCGAAATTAGAATAAAAGGAATTTCATAAAATTTACATAATTGCAATTCAGAAAATACTTACAGTATCTTGTTCAGAAGCACCACTTGGATTTAAATTTTCAATTTGTTGAACGCATCCTCTTAACTTACTAATTGCTGCATTGATTACTTGCATTTGAGCTGTCAAAGATCTTCTAGGTCGAACTTAAGTGATATGCGTCGGTAACGCCATATGATATTCAGTCTCTATGCAAGACCAAAATTGAAGACTGGATTGGTTTATGCCTATAATTACATTTTGGGAAACATCAATATATACATAATAAAGGAGTTGGTCCTCTTCATTCGAATAAGAAACACTTCGTAGAGTATTTTTAGACTTATCACCTAAACTCTTGCTTGATGACATTTTGTAAAGATATATGTTTACTGATTGGAACTAAAAGAGATAAGCATATAATTTAATAGTTAGGATCAAACTACTTTTCATCCAACGGTGGAGATTATATCATGTTAGATTTTTATGTCAGACCTAGGATAGAGTGTGGAAGAGATAAGAATATCGTTTAACGGTTAAGATCAAATCACTTTTCATCCAACGGTAAAGATCATATCATGTTAGATTTTTATGTCAGACCTAGGATGGAGTGTGGAAGAGATAAGAATACCGTTTAACGGTTAGGATCAAACCACTTTTTATCCAACGGTGGAGATCATATAATGTTAGATTTTCATATCATACTTATGATAGAGTGTGTAAGAGATAAGAATATCGTTTAACGGTTATGATCAAACCATTTTTCATCCAACGATGGAGATCATATAATATTAGATTTTTATGTCATACTTAGGATAGTGTTAGATTAATGATTAAGATCAAACCATCATCTTCTTTTTGGTAAAACAAACATACTTTATTAATGATAATAATATTTTATAATAAATTAAAAAAATTATGTGAGAAATTAACAACTTTTTTTTTTATATATATTATGCGTAATTTATTTGAGAATAAGATTTTATGGTAAAAAAATTTAAAAAAAAATTGTGAGTATTTAATAATTTTTTAATATATTGTGAGTAATTATTTGAGAATAAAATTTTATATGAAATAAATTAATTAATATTGGTTAAAGAATTATATATGAAATATTCTTCGAAGATACCTTTTACATCAATTTGGTGTCAACACATTAGAGTAAAAAAAATTTGGTGTTAACACCAAAATGGTGTCAAATTTGGTGCACCACATTGGAGAAGGCCTAAGGCCATAGTGCAAAGCTAAATAATTTTTTTTTTTTTTTTTTTTTTTGTTGTGGTTCATGTCAGAAGTCAATCCTGCGAAAATAATGTCTGCTACTACGATGGTAAAGTCAGTCCAATGAATGGAGCGAATAGATGCGGAACAATTGATAAATCAAATTCAATGCATTAATTTTGGGATGCGACAAATTCTTCTTTGTTTTGTTATGTTTTATTATGTTTTTTATTTTTTTTTTGAGTAATGATATTAGTTCGGGGAATAGTTGAGAGTAAAGGAGATAAAATTTTGGTGGCACGGTGTCAAGAATAGCTTTCAAGACGGAGTAAGTCATATCAAGTGAGAATATAATCAATGGTTGGTGGAAGGAAGATTCATAAATTGTGAAGAATAAAGGTGTAGAACTCATGACTTGAGAAGATCGAGGGTAGGGGGGGTGGGTGGCACACTTACCATTATGTTACTGTCCAAACCATAATTTTGTTGTAGTTTGAGTAGTAATTCAAATCATGATTTGATCAATAGAATAGTGTTAAGCTATTGTAATGCACGACCTTTTAAGCTATTACTTGACCATAATTCTTTTGTTTAGAGTTATGATACGCCTCCAGACAAAGACGTTGTAGGAGTAGCTTGGGCAGCAATATAGTGGAAAATAACACTTCCACCCATTTCCTCATCTAGAGATAATGAGTTCTATATCCGCTTTCACCCACAAGTTGTGGGTTTCTCTCTCCCATGTACTGTGAGTTGTACTTTCACTCGATATGAGTTGTTCATTTTCATTTTGGAAGTTGCTCCGTGGATTGTAATTTATAGTCATATATTTGTTTATTTGTTTATTGTAGTTGTCTTCAGGGCAAGCTAATACTAGTTAAAAATAAATAAATAAAAAATAAAAAAAGAAAGAAGGAGGTTGAAGGTAGTTTGGTTTCATCTTAAGTTCAGCTTGCAGAAGTATTATTTTTGTTGAACTCATCTTTGGTCTAAATTCTCTTTTTGCTAATTAGCTTTTTTTTTTTTTTTTCCCATCGGTTTTTTATTTTATTTTATTATTATTATTTTTTTACTACTTGTTTTTCAATTGCCATGATGAGTAATTAAAATCGATTTTGCTGGTATGCACCGGTGGAGTTTTTTGGCATGAGAATGAAGTGTTAAAAATGTAATTACAATCAATATGTGATCAAAAGATTGATATATCAGAAGGGGGTGGGTTTTGACACTATTTTGTTAGGTCATACAAGTATGATCTCCATAAATTAATATTCCATTAATTAATAATTTAATAACATAATGATTTTTTTCAATCCTGACTTGGAGCTATGAGATAAATTAATTATTTTGAGAAAATAATAAAATAATACTTTCAATAAAATCTCTGTATAAAGCTGTAGCTTCATTGATACCATAAATTAATATGTGCTCATAATTACAAAGACGATTGCGATATTTTCTTGGAATATAACTCTATTGTTACTTGTATTTTCTTCTTCAAATTCGGTTCTTATCTCTAACTTTCTTTAATGCATCTAGCAGTTCCGTGGTTGAATTCTCCACAATTATTAAATGTTATTGATGCTTCATTGTTTTCGTAATCTCCCTTGTCTTTTCTAGGATTAGTTCTCCTGTTATATTTACGTGGTTTTGGTATCGAAGAAATCACTCAAAACAACCGTCTACATATTTAGATATTTTGACGTTTTACCCCGCTTAGTATGACCATATATTATTAGGTAGATTAAGCAAAAGATACTTCGAGGATCACTCGAGTGTATTTGATATCGTATCTTGACTAACTTTTAAGTTAAATTTCTCGAAAACCCATTGCTGCAATTATTTTTGAGTTCATGCGGGATGCTCGTTGCTATACTCACACAATTCGTTGTGTATTTAATCTATCATGATTGATTTTTTTAATGTCTCACAAATGAGAAGCCATTGTAATCATGTCCATAATGTATAAAGAAATACAAGAAAAGTTTTTGTTTATTTAAATAGGGTTTATCTTTAATTGAGTACGTTGAACACATTTCGTTGATGAAGACAATAACAATGAATTTTATTTAATTAAATAGATAAGTACAATGGATTTAGTTATTGATTAATTTAATGTATTTTTAGTTGATTAATGAACATTTAATTGACTAATTTGGTTGGCTCTTTAGTTGATTATTAATGAGTGTCTTGAATACAAAGGTACTCCAAAAATTAATAAATTTTGAATGACCCAACATTATCAACGTATTGAGGTTTTATGCATATCAATAGTTTAGATTTAGGGTTAATCCGATTTGTGGCCTCTATAGGTTGATATAATAGCCAAAACCTCCCACTATTATGAAAAATAGCCAAAATCTTGCCTATTAATTGATCAAGTGGCCAAAATCCCATTATAGCTGAAGGAAATATCTGAAAAAGCGTTTTGTCATCTAAGCCAATGTTAAGAATGATGTTTTGACCATTACTTTGGAAGGGTAAATCCCTAAAAGCAGATTAATATACGTGATTAATTTTATTTCCTCTCTTAGTTTAACATAATAGTTAAAATCCCCACTAGCATGAATAATAATCAAAATCTCGCATATTAGATTAAGTGGTCAAAACTCCCCATGGAGTTTAAAGAAATATTCAAAAAAACAAAATAATAATAAGAATGATATTTTGACCATTAGTTTGGAAAGGTAAATCCATAAAAGCAAGTTAATATATATGTATATATATAACATTAATATTTAATTTATTTTAATAAAAATAAAAATTATATAAAAATTTAATAAAACTTAATGAAAATAAATTTAAAATTTATTTAAAAAAAAAGAAAAAAAAATTCTTATAAGATCTCCATCGTCCATCAACATGATAGATAGTGGACATCATTTTAAAAAATGATCAAAAAGAGAATTGAAAAAATGTTATTTCTTTTAGGAGTGGAGATCCAATCTTCAAATTAGATCTCTTCCATTCATAAGAAATGATAACTTTGGCATTGGAGGAGGCTTTGGGTGTTGGAAGAAGTAGTTGAATTGCTGGAGATTCCACAACCTTCAATATATATATATATTATTTTAAGTTTTTTTTTCTCATATTGTAATAATATTAAACAAAGCTAATCATTTGCATATCTATGCATGTCCGAACGCATTTTTTTGTAACAGATGTAACGACAAGAGATAAAATAGGGTTTTGAAAAATTAGAAAGGAAAATTAGCATTTATTTTAAACTATAAGGAGAAAACTGAGATTATCCCATTTTTTATTTTCACATATTTTAATAATATTAAACAAGCAGAATTCAATCTTTTATGTCACTGTGCATTTAGAATATACTTTTTTGTAATAATTATAACGAAAGGGGTTAAAATAGGATTTTGAAAAACTAGAGGTGGAAATTAGCATTTAAGTCAAATTAGATGTTGAAACTGGGATTATCCTTTAGATATGTCCACGTGTCTCATTTTTAATATTTTGATTTTCAATATCTTCTTTTCATTTTAGTATATTACCTTAACTCCTATTTCTCTACACCCTTTTTGTTATGTCTTTTGTTAGCTCAATCTCTTCATCCCCTCTATCCATTATCTTATAATGGATGCAAAATGTGAATCAAATATATTGAAATTACATATATATATATATATATATTTATATGGGACAATTTTTTAATAACGATGTTTTGAAGTTTTTATTTCAAAACCATCTGATTTGATTTGCTCCATCCAATCAAATGGTGCAACTTTTTTTCCATCTTGCGTGTCTACATATATTTATTTATTTATTTATTCATCCTATATATATAATTTTAAAAGAATTAAAATGGGTACTTTTCGATTTTATTATTAAAAGTTGGTATAACATTTAGTTGGAAGTCAACTAACAAGAGGGGAGTCTGCAATTTTTATCAAAAAGCTTTGCTAATTACAATTAGAACTTGAGAGGGTTATGTAATTTGTCCAAGTAATTTGTTGGTGCTGGAGGTTAAATTATTTCGTTGGAGCTGATCAGCTCCTCTAATGAGATATCATCGAGTTAAAATTTCATTTTGCTTCGACACAGAATTATATTGCATAAATTGCCTAGTAATGCATGGGAGTATTGTAAACAAAAATCGGACTATAAAAATAGTATCATATGCCCTTTTTGCGGTCATATAATGCAAATTAGAGGAATTAGTTGGTTTAAATTCCATTCAATCAGTAATGAGGTGTACAGATACAGAAGATTATACCTAAATGTGCCATCAGAAGTGAAAATACAAATATCTCAATAGCCAAACAAAAAAAGAAAACTGAGGAATATGGTGGAGAAGGTTGGGATGTTGGTGCAGATAGAGAACAAATAGAAAAAGATTTCCACTGAGGTGTAGGTAACAAGGAGGAATGAGTCAGATTGGTATATATTATTGATTTATTTCACTATTGACTTTTTGCTCAATGACTTTGGGCACAAAACCAGTTCTTTGGGTGATCTAGGGACAGGGTTAGGTTTTCATTTACTATATTATGGTAGTTAGGATGGCTACTACGTATTTGATTATTCTTTACCACAAATGCCATATAAAATTCTTATATATGCATATCATCAATATCCACTAAATTTGGTAAATCCAAATTATCCAATTTTTGGATCTGTTGGGAAAAAAAAAATGATATACATGTGGCATGTTAATAGCGATCTCCAAAACTATGCACACATTATTGTTCAAATCAAAGATAATAAAGGATTGTCTTTTAAGTGCAAAGAAAATCATTTTGATATTAAATTTTTGACATGTAATATATAATAGAACTGTTTTTATGATAATTTTATTTATTAAGTATTTAAATCTTTATAGTGTATATAATATTATAAAAATATGATAATATATTATTTAATTATGCACATACTCTATGCTATAATCTATAATAAGTTTGTAATTTTGCTAATTTATTGTCGAAATATGATTCATTTGATGCATAATTACTTGTTTAAAATTGTGTTAAAATTTTATAAAAACTTTCAAACTTTAAAAGAAAATATATATTTTTTAATTTTTAATAGAATATTAATTGATATCGTTATTATTCTCAATATTTTTATAAACTTAGAAGTTCAAAATATCGATATTTTCTTCCTTACCCATAAGGATACGTTTGTTCCCTTTGCACGGTAATGTATTGAAGAGTTAGAATTTAATACATATATAATACAAAACGTGTTTGGGCAGGCAAAGTACAATGCACTAGGCAATGCCAGTAACACTAAATAATACATAAAGAATGGGTAAGCTTATCATGTGATAGGGTTTAGGGTTTAGGGCATGAGTGCGTCCTTTTTTTATAAGTTATATACAATAATAAAATAATTATATAAAATATCAATTAAATAGCATATTAAAAATATTAAAACCTTACATAAATAAAATATAAAACATTATAAATTTTCTCTATAAAGTTTATCTTTTTCTCAAAAAAAAAATTATATATATAAAGGCAAAAATACAATTGTACACCATCATTGTGTTTACTTAATATAAAATAAAGAGTTGGTATGCAAATGGTACAATCCAATTCATTTCAATCTACCACCAAAAATTTCACCAGAACGTTTTTCTTCCACCAGATTTATCTTTTGGAAGACAGATTTATTAATAAGATTTTAGAGTTTATAGCAATAAAAGCTTTATATACGATTAATAATAGTATATCGTAGACAATTATTCAATTATAGTTATGATTTCTATCAGATCTGTGTCAGCAGGAAAACTAAATGGGGAAAATAATAGAATTATAATCTTTCATTTAGAGAAAAGATTGCATTTCTTTAATTTTTTTTTTAAAATTTCATCCACCCGCTAGGTAGTAATCCTCCTCATCTCTTTCATTTGCAACCTAATTTTTCTTCCCAGGTGGCGATCGGGTTCATGCATATTGGTAAGCTGTATATTGACACAAAAAGAAAGTTGGAGAAAAATAATGCAAGAGAACAACTACATTTCTGCAAGTTATCAGAATTCTATTAAAACATATCTGGCCTATTTTAACTCAAGTCATGAGTGCATACAGAAATTTTGTACGAAGATAAATGCAAGCGTATTGAAATTCTTCAGGACTAACACCAGCAACATTGAAGCCATGGAACTACAAGCAGGATCAATCCCACAAGTGAATGAAAACAAAACTGCTAGTCCTGGATGATATGTGTAGAGATCATTCCTTAATTCATATCATCATAGGTGAATGACATTCATCTTCTACCCTATAAGATAAGAAAAATCAGTGTGAGAAATTCTACCTATCGATCAAAGTCCTGAAACTTTCCTAAAATGTTACTTGAATCCATTCATAGGAGAAACATTTCATGTGACTTCTTTATAAGATAAAGAGGCAAAATTGTGTGTTTTGAGCAGAAGTTATACAAATCATTGATTAAGACTACCAAAAATATAGCTGCAAAAGGAAAGATGATTCCCAAATTCAATTTTGGACTTTTTCATGCTTGTCTTACTTTATTTCATCAGTCATGAATAAATCACAATCTTCTACAGGCAATCCCACGTGTATGTGAATGTGTGGTGATAATTGGTTAAGACAACAGCTTGAAGAGCCAAAAGAAAATGTAATACTTAGAACTTTTGCCAAATGAAATTGAAAACCTCCAGATGTATTAAAAATAAAGTTTCGAAAGTACAAAGTAAAATCTAGTCGACAACACAAATGTAGTTTTACTATAAAAGAACAAATATCTGTAAGCATTCTAAGAAGAATATAAACGTCAAAAATAAGGTTTCATAGGTTTATAATCAGAACCAAGAAGAATTTGCATCTTTCTCTGCAATGCAGCGTTATTGTTTTATTCATTTCTGACAATATAACATCCATAGAACTGAAACAGTTGACTAAATGTGTTTCATTAAATTTCATTTACTCTATTTTTATTTAGATTTTATCTATTCATAGTGGCTTCATCAATTGTAATGCTAGTGCCTTAATAATAGATACATATGAGTATTCCAAAGATATAAATCATTTTTAGACTACATTTTGAACCAAAAAAATCCAAGAAAACAACACTACAGAATCAGTCAACCTTAGCATCAACATGGATGAAAGATCTAGTTCTAGAAAACTGTAGTGCCGAAAGAATTACTATTAATGATAGTCCAAATATAAGGTCTTAGTCAATATTGGTTTTGTGAAGTATTTAATGTGTGAATTGGGATATCAAGGAGTGCTTTTTTATTTTTATTTATTTATTTATTTTTAATATTAAATAAGTCTAAGAACTTTGAGATTATTAAGATGGTTGTATCTCATTATAAACAGAATATGTACCCACAGCAAGAAGTCAGTTTTAGGCTTGAAATATATTATGATTTATCTTCTGGAATTAGCACCTATAGAAAATTTATTCGAGTGTTTTCTGTTTAAAGATTTGTAAGACTTGGGTCTCGAGGAGTCAACCCAGTGGCATCTTCCAGTCCCTCTACCACTGCGTTTCGTGCGAGAGGACAAAGCCTGCCACTTATTTTCTTTTGTGTTGGAATCTCTTGTTATTTTTTATTTGGTGTAACTGAGTTTTTGGTTCATATTAAAGCCACTTCCATCAGATATAAATTAAGAGCCATAATTTAATGAAGAAGAAACCACTTACTATACAGAATTTGACAAAGGCCCATTTTCCAGATCGACTTCCAAGTTCCAGCCTCTGGATAGGTAAAGACTATGAAATTATTTTCCACCAAAGTAAGATGACCAAAATAATATATTCAATGAAAAATAAAAATGAAAAACAATTCAAGAGTACCTCTCTTCAGCTTCTTTCTTTAGTACTTCTATTTGGCTTTCAAGTTTAGCACAAGCAGCTTGGATTTCAATATTTTTTGCACAAAGCTCCTTCCATTGAGCAGATAAAGCATTGAGCTCATACGCAGTATTTTGCTAGTCATTCAAAAAATGAACACGTTGAGTAATCACAAGCAGTGCAATACTGAAGACAACAGTTACCCAAAAAAAATAATAATAATAAAATAAAATAAAAAAAACAGAAGATAACATAGAATGGTCAGCTAGAAATTTAAATCACCTGATGATATTTTCTTTCACGGTTTACAGTTTCAATCTTTTCATTTTGCTCCTTTGCTAATCTTTGCATTCTGGAGAAAAGATTATCAAGTGCTTGAGTAGTGTGCAAAGTAGAACAGGAAAAGATAAGGCTAAAGGTATTTGCTCATGAAGAGCTGACTTCAGCAAGGTAAGCTCACAAAATGGTGAGGTTTAATAAAAAAAGGTGAATTATTCAACAGCATATTATACCTCATAGAGAAAACAAACATTTTCAACACTAACCTATGCAAGTGTTGCTAGTATTTCTCACAACATTTAGCTCAAAAAACATTTCAATTTTCAGTTTTGCATCATGTAAAAACTTTTTCATCCATTCATTCACCAGATGCATTGAACTACACTTAGCCATCTACATCAACTACTGAAACTTAGGTCTTAAACAAGTTACTATAATAAGCATATTTACCACCCTGTGCTGGTTTACTTCCTTTTACGAATGACTAGTATGTCCAGTATACATCAATTTTGTGACTAGAGTGTCAACGAGTCAAAATCCCGCCTTCAAATAGAAAGTATCTAGAACTATGAACTATCTAATCAAAAACAGCATAGATAGTTGGAATCTAACAATCCTTGTACCCCAAAATATACATATTTATCCCAAAACTCCTCAATATACGGAGAGAATGAAAAGGAAAATAAGAAGTTAGAATCTGCTTCCACCAACAGTTAACATCCGGTAAGGTACACTGTTAAACAAAGGTGTATCAAGTTAAATAGACAGAGGAATTGCCATAAGCCTTAACATTCAAGACAGAAAAGCAAGCTCCCAGCAAATACAGAAACATCCTACGTGCACCACAGTAAAACATTGCTGGCGGAAGAAACAACTTGATGCAACATAAATTGCGACTACTAACAATTATATTATGATTAGGAGGGGAAAAAAAAAATTAAGACTTTATAGACAGACCTGGATAAGAAAGCTTCCAATTGTTGGTTGTGCTGTTTCCAGACATCAGGACCATGTTTAGACATCAGTTCCAAATTCTCCAGCCTACAAATCAACAAGTACATACTAGTAATATGAAGTGTATCTAAAACCAACTGTTTTGTCATGAAAATAGTAGAAAGTATTGCATATTCAGCGATGAAATCATGGAGGCAAAAGATAATATGGATGTTAAGAACAATCTAAAACTCCAAAACAGCTCCGATACAGATCACTGATCAATATTGAATAACAATCGACAAAAACGATAAAAAGCTGAACAAGATTTGCACTCATCCATCCTACAAGAACAAAGCCCAATTTCAACAACACGGGTTTGGAGTTTAGTTCATTCAAAATACATATACTGTAACACAGTACATAATTACAAAGTATATATTATATAGTATGATAAAATTCTATACAAATAAAGGCTAAGTTGTTTTGCAAGGTGTTGGGTTTATTTTAAGAATCAATGACCTGATGACTTGATGCTGCGACAAGCGCTGAGCTTTTTGGAGCGCCTGCTTCCAAGCAGACTCGTCGTTCCTCTTATTGGCGGGCAGCATATCCAATTGATACCGTGAGGTATCAAGAATGACTGGAGGTTTCCCTGCTCTCACACGCTCGTACTCTCTAGCAACCATTGGATGATTCTGACACATTTCACAATCAACAAAATCAATCATGTTTTGAATACGAAACCCTAGAGTCAGAGTGAGAGTGAGAGCGAGTTGGAGAAATCTCAACCTGGAGACTGAAGTTGGTGAGAGGAGGCAGGTCTTTAAGGAAGTCG
>CM034470.1:13851666-13898229 GCA_019925255.1 Litchi chinensis | reverse complement strand
GACGGCTTCTTCGAGCTGCGACGCATCTCTTCCTCCACCATACGATCCACCTCATGTTTCACCCTCGGGTCGCCGTAGTCGTCGTCGATGTACGGCAACGAGTCGATGATTTCGGCCTTCCACGGCCGAGACGCGTCCGGCGGAGCCTCCAGCATCAACACATCTCCGTTGTTGTTAGTCGCCATTGATAAACTCACCACCCTAACTTTCAGAGACAGACGAACTTTTGCTGAGTTTTCTTGTTTTCAAAGAAGTCTTCCTCTTCCGAGGGTATAACGGTAATTAGATAATTTATATTTTTAAGGATTTTTTTAAGTAAATGGATTTTGTAGAATTATTAAAACAATAATACTAAACATTTTCATTTATTTTCGTGTACTTTCATTTTAGAAGACTTATATGAAATTACATTGATTTAATTTCTAAATATAATATATACTTTATAAATTATAATTTTTATACCAATAAGAATATTTTCTAAAAAGAATGAAAATAGATCATTGCTAATGCTTTATAAGTTCCGAGGAAAGGCATTCATACTTCCATATTTGAAAAAAGAATAAAGTTATAAAGAATGTGATCTTATTTATAATATTATTAGGTTGTACATTCAGCTTGATAAATAATTTTTTAAGAAATTCACAGAAAAAAATAAGTTACAAAAGATAGCTACGTACAAACAATAAGCATTAGAAAGGAAAAAAAAAATTTGCAAAAGGCGAGTTGCAGAGGTAGGATCTAAGAATGTATATAAAAATGGGTGAAATACTTTTAACCTAATTATTTTTGAGTTTCGAAAGATTGGAATATACGAGAAAAATTATAAAGCTTGATATTTATACATTTTGCCCAAAAATCCATTTAAGTCTTAATGGGAGAGAAATTGTGAGGTTTGATCTTTGAAATTTTCATACAAAAATAAGTGTCGAAGTCATAAAAGTCATTAATTTATTGAATATTCATGACTTATATTATACATCCCACACAAGAGTCTACAAAAAGTTTAGGAGTCATTATATACATCACATCCGAAAGTCTTTGGGAGAAAAAAGAGATTTTTTTTACACAAACATCTTGAAAATCATTGATATTTTAAATTTTGTAAAAGTCATCAACATACCGAATACTCATGGATTTTTATAGACTTTTAAAAAATCATAATTGAATTTTTTATTACTTTTAAAAAAAAAATTAAAGTCATTAAAATTTATATTGAAAACCATAACTTTTATAGAATTGTAAAAATCTACATCGAATATATTTAAATTTTTTAATTTCATATAAGATATTGAAAGTCTAGATTGAATGCACCTCCACATCACTTTTCAACAAAATTACATTTGAGTTCAAAAATTTCTCTATGAGAATGCTTGAATTGTCCACAAGAACATCTTTTGAGGGTTTAAAAACTCTTTACTAATCAATATACAATAATTTATATGTTTAAATATTTATATACACAACACCTCTTAATAGTAATGGTTGAACATTTTTCTTGATTTTAAGAGATTTAAAATTTAAATCTCACTCTTATTCTAAAACAAAAATTATTGATAGTTTTATTTGAATTTAATCCTTCATTCCCCATCTTCCCATCTTTAAAAAGAGAGGGAAAAAAAAACCCATTATATCATAATGTGCAACCTAACCAATGAAAGATAGAATGTCTAACATGGAAACCCCAGTAAAGCATCAAATGCATCAAGAAAACAACCCTAAAAAAGAACATAAATGAAATCAAGTTTAATCATCAAACTTGTGTTCTAGTAAAATTATTCTTCAACAATGAAACTGAATGATTAAAATTCCATTATACAGCAAATACCAAATTACAATGACAAAACCCTCCAGATGAATTTATATTTTTATCATCATTTCACAGGGTATTTTGAGAAGAGAAAAGAATTACAAATTTATGCAGAAATCTTCATATTCCTTATTACTTGCACACTGAACATCTTGAGAATGCAAACCTATCCCCCACTCAATTTTTCCTTTTTTACAACCAAGTCGCTCTTTCTTGTATGGAAATCAAAATGTCAATAAAAATACAAACCATGCTCAATAATCTATGAGGTTGACATATTTGCATAGAGAAGAGTGAAGAAGAGTTCAACGTCCGGTATGGTTCTGATGGTTTGGATGAACCTGTTTTTGCTTGGTTCATCAAGCAGAAAGGGTCCTATCTGCGCAATTCGAGGTACAAGTTTGGCAAGTGGGATCCCGGTTACTAGACTGCCTCCAGACTGAACCCCCACTTCATCCACAAGCGCATCTACTGCTGCTTTGAATGATATCTCAACAACACTTCTGTACTCAGCACTGCACGAGAAAGAACGTGTCTTTCATGAATGAATGATCAACAAACATAATACATACTTAAGGGCAGTAATTTTGAACATACCTTGATAACACAGCTCGTGTCTCCACCATAAGTTGGTCAAATTTGCTGAAGTCAGAAGGAATATTACCATGACTGGAGGCTGTAGCTAGTTGATAGAACTTAGCATCCCCAGGCATCAAGATGTCCACCCATTGATGAGGACTTCCTGCGCTCATGAACATATCAAGCATTTGCATTACAGTTTCATGAAGTACTGCAGCGTTAAATACATCCCTCAGTTGCTTTCTGTGCACAAGAAGTATACAAATCATTAATTAATCCTCCAAGAGTTTATCAAATTCTCCTTGTTGATTTTGAATAGTATCCAAGTGAATTAGCCATCAGAAATCACTTTCTTGATCATTGTCACTCAGCACAAAGTTCAATTATCATAATTTTTCTAGTTAAGATGATATACCATCAAGTTTGGGAGCTTGCTTTTAGGTTTCTATATTGTATTCAGCAGTAGGTGTATCAATCCCTAATTGTGGTCTCTGTATGATAAAATATAAGCGCTTAAGTGGGACATATTGGCCTTGATTTCAGTCTCAATAATTGTATTAACAGTATAGTCAAAATCCTACCATTTCTCAGATTTTTACATGTAATGCTGCGAGCACAACTCAGCAAATCCTATACTCAAATACAGCTTATAGATAATGAGGAAACAATAAATTATTTTCTTATTATAGAACAAAACACAAAAAACAATGTCTAATTCACAGATGAGGAGACCTTACCCCTTCAGAACTTCAGCGGCTGCTACCCGAACATTGGAAATCAACGTCTGCATGCCGTAATTAGCAAGAAAGTCGACGCTTGCCAGAAACTTTTGCTCATCATCCCAGTCAATAGGATCAGTGTCATCCTGTAAAAAGGTCATGTGACAGCTATTTTCAGCAAGGCAACATACATCAGAGTGCAAAGAATCAACAATATGCTAAATTTAAAAGCATAAACATATAATGGATTATGAGAAGTATCTAGAATGCCTGCTAGGTGTTAAGCAGCCATAATACCAATTATATAAACAAGTGCCAAATTGAAAAATTAAGAGAGAAATGAACATCATTTGATAAACAAAACTGCAAAGAAGTGAAGGAGAAAGGCACCAAACAAAAAGTAGTTGCATGAGTATGCACAAATGGAGATGAACACATGAAAGCCTTGGATGAAACAAGTTTCTGTGGCTCTCTAAAGTTTGGGATATCGATGATTGATTATTTTTGACAGTTCATGCCAGCTTTCAAAGGAACAGTGCTGCTTTGGTATCTAACGTTAACACCTTTGATCAATACCATATTATATATCTATTTATCTTATTTACTTATTCATTTTCACTAGTTAAGCCAATATATATCCATATCTAACAAAAGGGGGAAAACTAGTAAAATGAAAAATGAGATATGGATATGAATCTCCAGTGAATCATATCTTCACAAAGGTTAGGTTAGCAACCAACTTTTTTGGACTTTTTATCATTTACCTGTACTTAGTTTTGAGCGCAAGTAGAACCATAGGTGCTTGTTTTCAAGGTTTAATCTATCCTACCACAAAACCTAAGTTTTCATCTCTTGTCACACCTTAAACTAATTCCCATTTCAACACAAAGAAACTCTATTGCCATCAGCCCTAGTATAGCACCATCTGTAATAAATTAATTCTGAAACAATGAAATGATGAAGCCTATCAACTAATAAATAAATAAACAATTCTAATGTATTCTACTATTCTTCCCCAGGTATGATTACCATATACTACAATGACATATTATAGCATTCCTCCTATAAAGATCTTTTCCTGGATAATTCTTTGGCATTTTTTTATTTAATAATTATCTTTTCATAGGGGAAGAGCAGCATAAAAAAATAAGACAAAAATCAGCAGATAAAACTGCAATCCAAAAGAAACTCTAAACAACTTTATGTCCAATGAATAGATATAATAAATCAGAACCCCCAAACTCCAATCATATCAAATTTTCAATAAACATGTGTATTTTAATGACTAAACATATGTATACAAACATTTGGACGCTCCAAAGGTGCAAACACAAACACACACACACACATAGAGGGGGAAACATACACATGAACTCTAAAAAGGTTGAAAAAAGGGACACAGAGTACAAACACATGACTAGGTGCTGAAAATATTGGAAAAGATAAGCCCAAAAGAATAAGCAGAGACCAAGGTTTTGTTATGCCCCTACAATCCAAAACACATGTATAAAACACAACCACTAAAACAAAACTGCTCTAAGCAAAAGTAAGGGGGTTTGGAAGGAAACAATTTATACCAAGATCAAACCTAGAAGAGAGCTGCCAAAGTACTCCCTCTTTCTTCCTAAGCACATGCACATGCAAATATAGATAGAGAACTTGAAAGGAAAGAAAATGTAAAATAAATGAAAAAAAATAAGCTCATGCCGAAAGTAAGCAAAAGTCTGCTAATCTTATTTGTTCACTTGACTCTAAACTAGAGATTACTATCACACTTTACAAGCTAGGTAGTCAGAAAACTCATGAGGTAGGACATCCAGTTACATGGCACTGTGGGAATTTGAAACTCTAACCTCCAAAGATCTTACCACCCAACCCACATCTTGTGATTGTCACCCTTAGGAAGTTTGTTCTCAGAACTTGATTATTTTTTAACAAAGAAATAGGCCATTTATATGGCACCTAATTCACAATCAATACTACATTGCCATAATTGTGAGTTCTTGGATTCCAAATTATAAAGGAATTTAAGAAAAGTGAAATTCTAGATTAGGAACATCCTTCCAGTTTCCACCCCACAATGCAATTAAATCAGAAATAATTCAAATTATTATAAAAATTTAACCTGATACCACTTTTAGGGCATCAAATTCTACAATCAGAAAACATCACTACAACTGTCCTGTGCAACCCTTAACCTCACAATATAACCTATCCACAAAATATCTCTAATTGTAAGTATATCTCCCAGATAGTCTTGTATAAATCATAATCCAATAAGCAGAACAGTATTGTCCCAATTTACCAGGAACATATTTGATCTCTGAATTCACCCGATAATACTTGAGCTTTGCCTTTTTTATTCAAAAACCAATAAAGGAATTGCTTGACAAGAACAATCAATGCAATTGTATGAAAGATCCTCAAGCAATTATCAGCTATCCTTAGCTCTCCATGAAACAACTTAAAGCACCATCCCTCCAAGTCCAAAGAATACCACAGATATAAATATGACACATAATACAACTTCACCCCACACCTGAATTAGACTGAAGTTTCTTCCCATCTTTTACCAATTTAAGTTCAGATTACTAACCACATCTTCCATTGCGCAACTGATAATACTATAAGGAGTAACTTTACCGATGCTTTCACTACTTTCATTACATAAATTAGTTATAGATTTGCAAATTTTCTAATGGAATTGAACAACAAACTGCAATTTGAATTTTTATCTGACGCCTACCAAATCAATGCATTCTGAGGCATCACTTAACAGAATATAATAACACAAAAGCATGGGTTACATATCATGTGTAGAAAAAAAGGGTAGCACGAGATCATTACTCAAGGATTCTCAATTACGCTTCAGCAACAATGTTACTTCTAATGGAAAGATTACAATAGAAAAGACAAACAATTGCACAAATAGCCAAATTGTAGCTTAAAAAGGATATATCGATTATTTGTAGGCATGGAGGTGAGACACTTGGACCACATCAATTATAAAGAAAACTACTGTAAAAAAATGCAAAGGGGTTTAACAGAATCATACATAGTAAGAAACACTTTTGGACACATAAAGGTATAGGTTAGTGGCCTTACTGCTAAATGAGAGCTTCCGAGACCGCTAGCAGTATCGATATATAGATGTCTCCCTAGAATGTTAACCTGAACTCTAATATACAAGCTAAGCATCGTCACCGCCCATAATGACACCACCATTCTTGTGAAACCTGAACAAGGCAACAAGACACATTAGATGTGAGAAACATATCCTCTCAAAGGTAAAATTGATGTAATATAATACAATCAAAGCAAACTCGTGAACAACCCTATGAAAGAACCCTCAAAAAAACAAAGGAACAAAATGTAACAATTTCATACTCAAAATTTTGAGTCTGTCCCAAAGCTCAAGTTTTTGGGAAGGTGACAAGCTGCTGGGATGTTCCTTTCCTCTCATTAACTTCTCTAAAAGTTGAGAGAGCTCCAGCTCTTCCGTGATCCGACTATTTAAAATGTTGATCGCATGGGGCAACGTCGTTGCATCAGCTATTCTTTGAACATTCTCGAAATGGGCTTGCATTCTATCAGAATCAATCCAAAAGCATAAAACATAAGAATCATCACACTGCCATTGTTCTTGGAAACAAAGCTAACAACACAAATGAAAACCAAAACATGAGTTTGATATGTGTCTCTTAACTGGGCCTTAATGGATTCGTCATGCTCACGCTGTTGTCTCTCCAGATCAGCAACCCGACGTTGAGCATCATATAGCTTATACAGAAGATACCCACCACCTACAACACCAGCTGCCACAAGAATCTTCCTTCTATGCCTTCTCCAAAATTCCCTAAATTCCCAAATCACAGCAATACTAAAAATCTAGTCCTTAAAATGCCCAAATACAAAAGAAGTAATATGTAATTTGAACTTCACAAGTACTCATTTATTTCTAAGAAAACCTAACTATTAAAAAATTAAGTATGCAAAACCCAGGTATAAAATTATCAAAAATAAACAACCCACATAAAAACAACACCAGAAAAAACCCAAAAAGAGCAATTTAACAACCCAGAAGCAGTAAAACTGACCTTAAGGAAAGCATTTTTTGAAGCTATGGAGCACAAAAACCCATCACTGAGCCTTCACTAGAAGCAAATCCATCAGATGAAGGTAAATAAACAAAATGGGCACCCTCCGATTATCTTCAAACAGATTGAGAACACAACACAAACAAATGTCTTTTCAAAAAAAAAATAAAAGGGCTCCTTTTTTGAGGCCTTGAAAAACCCGGTTCACAAATAGAGAGAGAGAGAGAGAGAGTAATTGGAGTTGAATCTGTGTGGGTTGGTTTAAGATAAAAGAACAGCGAAGGAAAGCTGTTGTTGATGTCGTAGTGGAGAGACTACTAGTGTGGTGCCTAGTCCATGTAGTTGATTTTTTTTTTTTTTCCTTTTTGAAATACCGTGTAGTTGATTTTGGTTGCACAGTTTTTCTCTGTGTCGTCTCCAACTGTTGTTAAAGTTCAAACAGTGACGAAGATCCGAATGTGTTTTACTACTTCCAAGATTTGCTATTTCCAATAAATAGTTCTTTTATGTATTATTTTTTACATTTTCTTTTTCGTTTATATAATTACAAGCTTCATTTTCCAAGCACATGAAAATGAAATTTTTCGTTGACATTAGAATTGATTAATTTTCTTTAAATCTTAAAGGCCAGAAAGAGTTGGTGCGGAATTAAATGATTTAAATCAATCAATTATTTTTTAGTGTTTTAGATCATTTTTAAACTTTTATCAAAAAGAATAACAACTTCAAAAACATTAATTGATTAATTTGTTTTACATCTTTAAAGGCCAACAAAAGTTGGTGCGGAATTAAGGGGTGTGCATTCGATATAAAACTTATTCAAATTTGATTTAAATTTTTTTAATGCTAGATTTTGATGGAATTCATAAATTCTATAGATTTTATATTGATTTTATTAAAATTTTTAAATAAATCCAATGAATTAAGAAAAATAGTATAAGATTTTTTATAAGTTTTTTATTTATAAAATCACTTCAAAATCCAAACAAATTCGTCATTAAATGAAATTTGTGAAGTTAATTTCTTTTTTAATATAGTTATATTTTATTGAATTCTATATAAATCTGAATTGAATATATATATGTGTGTGTCTAAATTTTAATAATTTTTATATAAATATGAATTAAACACACCTTGATTTTTATTGAATCTATTCAAATCTGGATTAAATATATTTAAAATTTTAAAATATTTTAAATCCCTATAAATTCTCAATTAAATACACCCTATAAAACAATTTATTTTTAAAATTTTTAATATAATTTTTAAGTTTTTGTAAAAAAATTAACAACTCAAAAAAAAAAAATACTAATTAATTTAATATTAACGCTAGCGCCCAAGACATAACATTTTTATAAATTATATATCCACTTAATGAATGTTACATTATTAGTGAAAAAAAATATATCGTGAGATGCAAAAGGCAATTGCATAACTATGCTCAGAAAAAACAAAAAAGTAAATTGCATAACTGTATTGTTAATTTAAAATAAGTTTTTATAATATTTACTAATCAATTTGTTATTTTTCAAGTTGACACCCGATAAGTTGTTAGTTAAACAACTAGGATATTTACTTCTATAATAAAAAAGAAAATTTTCTACACATGTTTGTAAATAACATAAAAGAATCTTGAATTTTGTCCATGTTAATAGATACAAAGGTGTACAACCAAAACACGCCATAGTAATATTACATAATTCAAAAGTAGTAATTCTTAATCATTTTAAAATAATAATATCATAACATGTGAGTTGTTAACATCATATTAATTATAATATCATCTCATGATTTATAAGATGTTGACAACTCACATACTATATTATTTGAGTATGATTTGAACAAAAAATTTGGAAAGCTCATTATTACTCTTTTCAATTATGTGGTAAATGATTAATACTTAACATATAAGTCATAAAATATTGATGCCACCAATCTTATTTACCAATATGGCACCCATAAGATAATGAATCAATAACCCCAAAAGAGATAATTTAGATTATAGAAAATATTTCACCCGTTGGTTAATAAATAAAGAACCAAAAATATAACAACCTCACTCCGAAAAAAGAGATGAGAATATGAGATATAAATAAAAAACAATTAGACTTTGTTTGTTATAGTTTGTCCAAGTAAATCTTTTAGAAGTAGATTTTTTAGAAGTAGATATTTCGGAAATAGATATTTTGGAAAAAAGTTATTAGTTATTTGGTTGTCAATTAAAAAAACTCTTTTAAATTATAAACTATTCGGTTAAATTATTTGTAAAATACTTTTAGATTGTTAATTTACCAAAAAAAGTATAAGGAAAAAAAATAGTATATTCATTTTAGGAATGTAATGACTTCAACCTCAACTATAAAAAAATTAATCAATCAAACAATCAATGATTACATGATATAAATATATTTTCAATAAAATAGATGTAAAATTATTTTATTTTTTAAAAAATGTAGTTATTTAGATTTATTAATAAGGTTTTACATCTTCAATGAACTGATAATAATACCAATTACATTATATATATAACAAATATGTATGTATATATCAATGAACTAATAACAAAACTAATTGCATTATATATATAAAACAAATATGATATATAATATTTATGACAATAAAGGGTAAAAAAAACGTAATAAAAAAACATAAAATATAAAAAACTTATCAGTTAAAGAGGAGTTTTCAAAGGTTTTTATGAAATAAAAAATGAATGAAAGTGGAGGCTATGTGTTTATATTTATAAAGAAAGTGTAATACAGTTACAAAGATATAAAGATATTAACAAAATAAAATCGGGGTATAATAGATATTTTAATTTTTTTTTAAAAAAAAAACTGAAAAAAAAATCTACTTGGAGAAACTCAAATTTTGAGCTTCTCCAAGTAAATCTTTTTCAGTTTTTTTAATTCTCCAAAAACTCTATTGAGATGTCAATCAAACAACGTAAAAATAATTAAGTAGAGCTTTTAACATTAAAAAAATATTTTTAGTTGATAAATAAACTATATCAAATGTATACTTAATCAAAAACTAATCTTAATACAATAGTCAAAGTTCACAAGAGAACAAAAAAGAAAAGCAATGAATTTTATTCAAAATAACGCCAATATGAATTGTTTAGGGTTTGAGCCCCTTTTTCTAGCTTCACAATCATAAACCTACTAGGAAAATAAAATCATAACCTGTACCCCTAATCTACACACCTAAACCTTGCTAAGCACACCCATTTTGCATAAACTAGAACCAAATTAAAATATCTTAGCCGATAAATTAAAATTAACATAAAATTAAATAAACTTTAATTAAACTCAATAAAGCATGGGATAATTTTAATATTCCCTCTATTGTTTAATCTAATCGCTAATTAACCTTTTGTAGTTTAGAAAAATCTTTTTTTCCTCCTTCTATTAACTCTATTAGTTAAAACGTAGACCTTGATGTGACAGTGCACGAAAAGACATAATTGTCTCTCAATTATATTTTAGTTGAAAAAATAAATTAACGAAAAGACTAATTTATCCTCAAAATATTTAACATAATATATTAAAATTTATTAAAATATGATAAAATAAAAAAATCAAAACAAAAAATTATTACAATTTTTTAAATTTCCACCATCCATCTTTATGATGGACAATAAAGATTAAAAAATAAAAACTAAAAAACCTCTTAGTGGAAAAAAAAATCTGATCGTTGAAAATAGAGTTCTCGACGACGGGGACCAATTTTCTGGGTTTTCAGTGCTGGAAACCCAAAGGTTTTCTTGGATTCTGGCATTAGAAGCCCAAAAAAATCTAGGTTTCCAACTCTAAACCCACATTTATAATAATAATAATAAAAAAAAAAACAAAATCAATAAACAAAAATAATCAATAACAATCTCAAATCATCAACAAAAAACCCAAATCATCAAACAAAAATTATGAACAACCCAAATCATCAACAAAAAACTCAAAAAATCCAAATAAAAATCATCAACAACAATCCTAAAACATCAACAAAAATCATGAACGGTAACCCAAATAACCCAGACAACCACCTTTGCCAACGAGCATGAAGGAAATGGATCTACTCCACTTTAGTAAAGGAGATCGAACTCTACCAATGTGGATTAGATCCACATCTTCTTCACTCTTATGGATTAAATCAAACTTTGATTTGGGTCAAGTCTCCAAGAGAAAAAGAAAATAAAAGAGAAAAAGAAAAAGAAGAGAAAGAAAGAAAGAGAGAGAGAGACAGAGAAGTGGCTTTTTTAGATAATGAAGTTTTTTTTAAAAAAAAATTATGTCCATCGTCCATCATGTTAATGGATAATGGACATAATTTTTAAAAAAAGTATAAAAAATATATATTTTTTAATTATTAATTATTTTAAGAAAATATTGTTTTGCATACATGACACTAATCTATGTCGTCAAATTTTTTTAAAGTTATTTTACAATAAATTGACTATTTTGCCCTTCTTGGTTAACGATCAAACAATGACTTTTAATGTCAAAGTTGACAGCAAAGAGTTTTGGCTATTTTGATAAATAGTAGGAGGTTTTTTTGACTATTCTTATAAACTACAGGGAAATCCTTAGTGATTTTTAAGTTAGAAGTTTTTTTGGCTATCATATCAAATTACAGGGAGAATTAGATTTATCCCTAAAATTAAATAACCTAAACTTAATTAAACCCAATAAACCCTTTAGGCATGGCCCCTAATGAACTAAATTAACCAACCTGACTCATACTACAAATCAAGTCCAAATAGTATTAATTGTCGCTCATGTGCTCCAATTGCTTTCATGATTGTTGATCTTGGACTTGAATAATATTTTGAAGTTTTGGTGTCTTCTCCTTGCCATTCAAATCAAGTTGTGCTAGACTCTTGACCCAAGTCTCAAACTAGCTCATGTAAAGCCTCATTCATCCTCTTCATATAAACTTGACGAATTATTTGCTTGTTTTCTTGAATCCCATCAAATGTGTACTAAATAACAGGAAAAGGACAAATCACTTAGGCTTCATTTATGTTGATTGTTGGGCTAATGTTCCTAAGTTGTGTAATATTATTTTTTTAATGACTCAAAAACTTTTGATAAATTTTAAAATATAATTCCACATGACCCAAAAATAAAACAAAATAAGATGATAAGTAATTTATCCTTATCATATAAATTATTGGATAATATGAAAATAACATGGTAAGGACAAGTCACTTACCACATTATTTTGATTTTTTTTAGTTGATATGGTTTGCGAAGAATTATTGAATTTCAAATTCATTTTAATTTATATGTATTTAAATGAACTACTAATTAAATTAAATAATTGTTTCCCATATTTTTATTAATAAGAAATTACATGTGTTATAATTTTAATTTGTTTTGTATATTTTAATGACCAAAAGAGATTGATTTAATGATATGATGGTTTAAGTTTAGTTCCGCTCCTTTGACTCAAATTAAAATAAACAGTTACTGAAAATATATATATAATCGAAAAGAAATTATGTAAATTCAAGATCAAACTTCTCATAAAACAAGGTTACGTTCATTTCAATGCAAAATTAAGGTGACCTAACAATAACTCTCTCAATCCATATCAAGAAAGTTATAGAATTCTAATCATATTCCCTTGAGTTTAAACTTCCGACTTCCAAATTTATAATAATTAAAATTAAATTGAATTTCATTGTTTTATTAAATTTACTTATATTCTCTATTTCAATCCCTTTATCTCTCACCTTGTTTATTTATTTATCTTTTGGAAAACTAACACTAGTCTATATCAACTACTATTTGCATGTTATAAGTATCTATTTTTATAATTGGGAGCATATACTTTGTGGTAAAAGAGAAGCTTTTTAAACATACTTACAAATGCTTATGTTAAAATTTGAATCTTCACTATTAAAATGAATTCACTAGGTACGCAACCATTGAAGTTAGAAGATGCTGTTACCTACATTGATTATTGTCGACGCTCGGAATCGATCGACGGGGAAATCCAAAGGCCCAGACTGCGATTTGGTATAATAAATGATAACAAGCGTAATAAATATGGTTTAAGGTTGGTATATGGTAAAATGAGTTAAATGCTGGTTATGATAGATGAACAACAATAACAAAGCAGTTAATAGTGGAAGAAAGGGGGGAGAAGAGTGCAAAGACAATGATTTTTACGTGGTTCGGCTAGTACGCTTACGTCAACGGGTCACTTTGAATTAATTCCGACAGAATGACAGTAATACTAGAGTTCAATCTCCTTTTTACAATGAAAATTTTTCCTATTTATAGAGACGGGGAGACACAATGGAGTAATCTACACGTTACAAATCCTGATTATACTCAACTAATCTGATATAAGTCATACTGCATTTAATACTACAACAATGATTATTCTTCACATGCTCACTCTTGCATTAAATGCATCAGGTAAAGTCTTATCTTCATTAAATGAGCAGCTGCCGCATTAAATGTTTCTTGGGAACTGCTGAGGTGGCGCCGACGTGAAATCAGGGGATTAGGTGGGTCTGATGGCTGACTTTACAAGGTACCTACTGGTGCGAGCTCTTCGACCTGGTGGACTGCTCGAGTTGAAGAGATGCCGAGACAGTCTCTGATAAGAACATGGGCTGGAGAGATGTTGAAGCCGGCTCTTGCATGAACGTGGGCTGGAAGTATGCTGACAGGCTGAGTCATAAGCTCGGGAGTTCGCCGAGCTCGTTACAGCGAGCTCAAGGCTGGGCGTACTGTGCTCATTCCTTGGGTCCTTAGCAGCCCTTTTATCGATCTCAAGAAAACGGGCATAACAATTATTTTTTCGGTTTAAAAATTGAGTTATCCTCATTTATCTAATCCAATATTGTCAATTAAATCCTAGAGAAAAATGACTCTATCATAAATACAATCACTCTATACGCACCCGACTTTGCATTGCAATACATGGTTTCTCTTAAAAAAAAATAAAATCATTGCATGAGGAAAAGGATTTTGTAATTTTTCGTTAAAAAATTAAAACCATTGATAGGTGAGTAGAGCTCAAACGAATTGATCACAAATCATATAACCATATTCTACAAGGCATTACATTTTAAAATCAGGTTCATACAAGAAATGTTAGTGACTGTTTCAATTTTGTTTGTGATTTTAAGAAGTTATTTCCAAAATACAAAAAGACTGTTTGGATCTATTTTTAAAACAACTAAAAATTTTGTTTGTAATTTTAAAGAAGTTATTTCAAAAAAAAAAAAAACCCAAGCGGCTGTTTGGATCTATTTCTGAAAACTAATAAAAGTATTTTGTTTGTGATTTCAAGAAATTATTTCCAGAATAAAAATAATGTTTTCAAACTTATAATTAAAAAGTTAACATAAGGATAAAGGATTTATAAATTTCATTGTTTTTCGCTACTTTAGAAAATGGGATTTCAAAATTTTCAAAAGACATCTTTCTAAACAACTATTTTATGAAGAAAAAGAAGAAGCAGGTGGAAGATACCAAACTTCTTTACATTGTTTTCAACTTAAACAAACACTACCAAAATGCATTTGCATTTTTAAAACATTTATAAAACATCATTTTCAATTTTAATAACCATTTTTTTAATAAAAAAGTACAGTAGCAAACATACCCTAATATATGATTTCAATGTGAGGTCAAATTTGATTTGGCACTTCAAATCAGAGCAATTCAATCAGACAAAGAGCTAAAAACAGGTAATAATGTAACTTTAAATTGCAATTGTTCTTAAATTTCAATGTTTAAAAAAAAATAATAAAAGATAAACTGTGTATTCACAGTTGAGCTACCGAAAAAGCTGCTATCAACTATCCTAATGATAGTCTGTTCAACTCCTGTGTCTGTGTCTAGCTAAAACAATGACAAAGAACCATCAGCACAAAACGAAAATAAACCAAAACCCTTCACCCTGATGGTGGTCCAATTAAAATGACCTCATTCAAAATCTTCATCAGAAGATTGAATTTGAAGGGTACTTGATGGTGAATGTCCTTCCACCACAGCTACTTGATCCTTCCTGCTCTTGGTCTCTGCCTCAGCAACTTCCAAGTCTTCCTTCCCACCTTCAGGATTTCCCATCTCAACTTCTTTAACTTCAGAGTCTCCAGCTGAACCACCAGGCTTCTCTGAAACCTTGTTTTCCTCACTATCATTGTCATTATTCATTGAAAAATCCCCGCCATCAACTTTCTTCCGCTTGCATGCCCTTTCGGGTTCACCATCATCTTTCTCAGCAGATTCTGTTTTCTCAGATGTCAGGTCAGGATCCTCTTCCTCATCACTCGAATCCTCCTCAGCAGAATCTGCACCTCCTTCAGTCTTAGTCTTCAAAGACTCGATTATATTCATTAATTCTCTATTAACCTGAAACATTGAATTACATTAACTCATGTAAGCTGACTTTCCAATCGTGAAGAGGTAAATATATGGAAGTTTTTCTGGCAAGTGTTAAATCCAATGCCATATGATTTTAGCAATTCTACTTTTAGTTCATCTTATCTCCTATTATGACATAAATATGAGAGATAGCACAAAGCACAATTACACTCCACATCTAAATACCTGAGGATTTTGAAGATACTCAGAAATGTCAGTTGGGCATGAAGGGCACTGCAGGACATTCTTCTGTGATCGTAGTGTCCGACCACCCCTGCTTCTCTCTCTCACTGAGGACTTACCAGCAAATGCACCTTCCAAGCACGCCTTGCAAAAGTTGTGTGCGCAAGGTGTGGTCACTGGAAGAGTCATGACTTGCCGACAGATAAGGCAACTGAATTCTGCATGCAATACTTACCAAATAAGCATAACAGCCTTATTTAATCAAGTTTTACCTATTAATCTGCTTCACAACTTATGTCAGTTAATGACCAACAAAATCAATTTTTAAAAATTTAAACCTAAACTAAGCCTTTTTCGTATCGCGACCAACAAAAGCTCATTCAAGAGTAAAATATTGATGGCAGCTGGACCTTCCAGATTTAGGAAATTCCTTGACAGAAGCATTATTAAAAGGAAGGAAAAACAAACCTTTTAGAAGCTTATCCCTCACACTTGCATTGTGTGCTCGCCTAATAAGTTTTCTTGACCTCTTACCGTCCTCGGGGTTTCCTGTAGCCACTGGTTTTTGGCTGAGAGGTGGAGGTTTCATCCACTTCCAGCGACCATCTTCTTCCTGAAAATGAGAAACAACTCAATGTAAAACCTGGAAAATTCATCTTCCACCATAAGAATTTATCCTCTAGTGAAAACTTTGACTGAAATCACATTCTAATTCAATGAATTGCCACACTGCTGCTGGATTTCCAGAAGTAAAATTCTCCCATAAACACAAGCAATGAAACAATCAATATCAAGAAACTCATCAACTCACATCAAAGTCCCATGAAGGACTTTCCTCTCGATCTGTAATGTCTGTTGCTCCCTTTAGCTCTTCAATAACCGGCAAAGGTCTAGGTCGGTCCCCATATTCATCACTACAATTAGAATTTAAGAAATATTAGTGGAGAGAGAGCACACTGGCAGATGAAGCCAGTTAAAAAATCTACAGGGTTACAAACCTTGTCCAGGGAGCAGGCTCGTTGTCACATCTAACAAACAAATATCTGCAAACCTTGAATTTCTATACAAGAAATACGTATCGATCAATATATTTAGCTTAAGACAATCTTACTGGCAATTATGACTTAAATATAGAATGTAATTACTTGAATTCCAGCTTTGCGCCAGCATTTTTCAATCCTGTAAACTCCATCATAACGCACTCCTGCCACAGGAGCATAATTGGAACGCTTCTCTTTATGAGACCTGTTCATTAACAGAAATGAAACACATTAGCAAGTCTGGACTATATGTGACACATATCAAGCAAATATACAAAATGCCACCAATTTCTAAGAGAAACAAAACAAACGAGAGGACAATACAAGATTATAACAATTTCCTAAGTTAAAAATTACTGCATGGATTTCAAAGACTGACAATAGTTAAGTTTGATAATTTCTAAGAGCATACGAGAACTACAATAAAATTAAAGTTCCAGTTACAAGTCAAAACTGATTATGTCCTATCAAAAAAGGCATCAAAATAATATACTCCTAAATCTGAAATCAACACATCATGCCACCCTGGAAAAACTTTTTGCATAGATACTTACCTAACAACCCGAACAGGGTAACCCATCTTGCAACTAACACGGAGAGCCTCATTCATTTTATCAAATTTTTGATCAAATGATTGCTCCTTATTCGTTCGTTTGTTTCCACTCAAATCCCTACCTCCGCTGCCAACCACACCCATGCAAACAGATCATATCAAATAAGCCAGCATAGAGAATCATACATCATAAGACTTATTAAGTTCCTGAAAACAGATTTTATATCAGGCAAGGTGAGACAATTGTACAAAATAGAAAACATGGTAAGACAATAAATAGGATCAAATCAATCATAACTATCAATGGAAGGTTGTTGATCAACAGAAACTCTGAAATAAATGCTAACACAAACAATGGAAGTGTAGAGAAAAAGGCAACACATAACTCAAGTCCATGGGATATTTAAAAACAGGAATGCTATTCATAGAGTTGATGCCTATTCTAAGAAGAAGACCGAATTTAAATCAAAGGCAGGGCAAGTTGCATTGCAGTTCCTCTTGTTTAATCACTAAGATTCCAATTAATGTTAAAACCAACATGAAATCACATTTAGATGCCCTTATAGATGCTAAAGTGAACCAGAATGTAAGTGAAAAACACATCATCAACCACGTTTAGAAAACAAGTAAGTCAATCAGCTTTAAAAGGAATACATTTAAGATATGCTAGAAGTGCAGATTGCTTGCAAAGTAACCAAAACCATTATTTAACAAGTAATACCTCCCAGTGTAGAGGAACCACTCGCCATGGTCCTCATCATCCTCGTACCCTCCCGAAAGAGCCACCGACTGTGCACCGTAGCTGGCCTGCCCAGCAATCCCAGCTACGTGAGGAAGGTGCGCACCCCATTGTCGGCACGCCATCCTGTCCTCCCATAAGTCACCCACAAGTACCCCACGATGTCTCGCTGGATCATTTTCGGCTGGGATAGGCCCGAAATGATCAGGCGGTACAGTGACAAATATCTTCCCGCTGGCCGCATTGGCTTTTCCTGGCTTCTGAGCTTTGTCAGTAACGTACGCCGTCTCTGGCTTGTCTTCATTGCGCACAAAATGGAAAACCTTGGAAGGTCCAGCTTCATTCTTTGCTTTTTCCAACTTAGCCTCACGAATACCAGCCACAAGCGCAGAATTAATGCGCGGCTGCTTCACAAACTGGGGAGGAAGTATGCTGCGACAGTTTACACATGTACGGTTCCCTTTCTTAATCCATTTCTCAAAGCATTTCAGGCAAAAATTGTGTCCACATGGTGTCTGCAAAAACACAAACAAGATCCTTGTTAAATTCTTCTTTGTAACAAGCAATTTCCCCATTCCAATTTTCAATTGCCAAACCATGTAAAATTAAAAAATCAGAGTCATAAGAAACAAATCTATAACAAAAACACCGATTAATTTCATCAACAAAAACCCAAATAAATTGACAAAAACTAAGCATAGATGAGTCTAAAACATCTCACCGTGACAGGTCTCTCTGGCAGCTGCCTACAGAAGGAACAGGTGACAGTTTTACCCATCACCTTATACACATTAAGACCACCCTTGTCCTTGCCTTTGCCCTTTCTCTTCTTCTTCTTCTCCTCCTCCTCGTCCACCTCCACTCCTCCACTTAGCAGCGCTTGCCTCTTCTTGGCCTTTTGCTTTTCCGTCAAGCTATCGTCTGCCTCGATAGCCCGTATGGCCGCCACCAGATCTCCGCCTCCAGCAACGCTGCAGGACGGAGCTGGCTCCACCGGCAGGCCAGAGCAGTCAGGGCAGGTCCAGGAGAGAGTGGAGGCCAGCGTCTGTGGAGGCTCGGCCAGGCACGACACGTGCCAGGGAGTAGCGCACGTGCAGCAGGCGATTGTCTCTTCATTCGGGGGCGTCGTCTTGCAGCGCATGCAGAGACCTTCTCCGTCGCAGGGGAATTGGACAGCGGGAGCCATTGCGCAGGACAAGGAGGCAGTGGAGACGTTATAGATAGAGATTGAGAGATTTGAGAGAGAGAGAGAGATGTGTTTGTGCGGAGATGGAGACGACGCTTTGTGGCGTTTTAAGGCGACGCAGAAGCGCGGTTTTGGAAAGTAAAATTTGAGTGGTTTTTGAATTTCAAAATTGGAGCTTGCTTTACAGCCTAAGCTTCTTTGCAAACTGACTAAACTGCCCTCCACAATTCTTCGTTTCCCATTCATTCCTTGTATCTTTCTAGGTCTAATTCAGTGATTTAGAAAATTACATTCCATAAGAGCAGATTTTTTTAGGGAGGTTTTTTTAAATGACCATATAAGGTTACAAGGATAAAATACATGGTTAAAAAAAAATAAATCAAATGCTTTTAAATAAATAAAATTAAGATTTCCTTCATGCTAAAAAAAAAAAAAAAACGCGGGAGTTTTATTATAACGGTTTTTTAATTTTATTGTAACCGTTTTTTAATTTCATCATAACGGGTTTATTTCTCCAATAAATTTGAATTTTTTTATAGATAATAAACATAACGGTATACTATAACCAACATATGATTTACGCGCGTTAATTATTCGACCTATATGACTCGCAATTGTAAAATCATATTTGGAAGTTTAAATGTTTTGTTAAACTTAAGTAAAAACATGTGACATCTTAGCATTTACTTATTTTTACTAATAGTTAACTTGGATAATTTTTATTGATTCAGTTACCAAAAAAACTTTATACACATATCTCTCGTGGATACGCTATTTAAGATTTGATTTTTAAATTCATTAAAGAGTGATGTTATGATACCAAAACAAATTTTGCCCACATATGGAATATGAATTATCAATACCATATAAATTATTAAACTATGTGCTGAGTGACGTGACATTATAAATATTATATAAATTATTAAACTATGTGCTGAGCAACGTGACGTTATCAATGTTATATAAATTATTAAACTGTGTGCTGAGTGATGTGGCATCCACAATTTACATGCCCATAGTATTAGTTTTTATTAAATAAGTTGAAAACAAGTATAAATAAAATTGCGAGCATTAAAAAAAAATGTGCGAGTTTTATTGTAACAGTATTTTAATTTTATTATAACGGTTTTTTAATTTCATAATAACAATTTTATTTCTCCAATAAATTTAAATTTTTTATAGATAGTAAACATAACGATATACTATGACGAATGTATAATTTATGTGCGTTAATTAATTGAGCTTTATGGCTGACGATGATAAAATCATATTTGCAAGTTTAAATGTTTTGTTACACTTAAGTGAAAACATGTGGCATCTTAATATTTACCTATTTTTGCTAACAATTAACTTGGATAATCTTTGTTGATTCAGTTACCAAAATAAACTTTATATAAATATCTCTCGTGGATACGCTATTTAAAATTTGACTTTAAATTCATTACAGAGTGATATTATGATACCAAAACAAATTTTGCTCATATATAGAATGTGAGTTATCAATACCATATAAATTATTAAATTGTGTGCTGAGTGATGTGGCATTGTGAATACTACATAAATTATCAAACTATGTGCTGAATGATGCGGCGTTCACAATTTACATGCCTATAGTATTAGTTTTATTAAATAAGCTGAAAATAAATGTAAATAAGGTTACAAGCATTGAAAAAAAAAAAAAAAAAAACACACACGTGAGTTTCGTTATAACAGTTTTTAATTTTATTATAACGATTTTTAATTTCATCATAACGGTTTTATTTATCTAATAAATTTGATTTTTTTTTATAAATAGTAAATATAATGGTATACTATAATGAACATATGATTTATGTGCGTTAATTATTCGAGCTATGTGGCCCGCAATGGTAAAGTCATATTTGCAAGTTTAAATGTTTAGTTAAACTTAAGTGAAAACGTGTTACATCTTAGCATTTACCTGTTTTTACTAACAACTAACTTGGATAATTTTTGTTAATTCGGTTACCAAAAAAACTTTATACACGTATCTCTCATGGATATGTTATTTAAAATTTGACTTTCAAATTCATTACAGAGTTATGATACCAAAACAAATTTTGCCCACATATAGAATGTGAGTTATCAATACTATATAAATCATTAAACTATGTACTGGTGATATGACATTATCAACACTATATAAATTATTAAACTATGTGCTAAATGATGTGGCGTTCACAATTTACATGCCCATAGTATTAGTTTTTATTCAATAACTTGAAAATGAGTATAAATAAGGTTATAAGCATAAAAAAGAAAAAAAATAAAAAATGTGTGAGTTTTTATTTTTTTGAAAAAAATATATGTGAGTTTTATTTTAACGGTTTTTTAATTTCATCACAACAGTTTTATTTCTCCTATAAATTTGAATTTTTTTATAGATAGGAAACTTAACGGTTTACTATAACGAACATATGATTTATCTACGTAAATTATCCAAGCTATAGGGCTCGCGATGGTAAAATCAAATGTGAAAGTTTAAATGTTTTGTTAAACTTAAGTAATAACGTGTGACATCTTAACATACACCTATTTGTACTAAAAGCTAACTTATATAATCTTTGCTTATTGAATTACCAAAAAAACTTTCTACACATATCTCCTATGGATATGTTATTTAAAATTTGACTTTTAAATTCATTACAAAGTGATGCTATGATACCAAAATAGGTTTTGTGCACATATGGAATGTGAGTTATCAATATTATATAAATTATTAAACTGTGTGTTGAGTGATGTAATGTTCATAATTTACATGTCCATAGTATTAGTTTTTATTAAATAAGTTGAAAACAAATGTAAATAAGGTTACGAGTATAGAACACATTATTGAAAAACAGTTGTGACATTTTAGCATTTATCTATTTTAACAAAAGCCAACTTAGATTATCTTTGAAATTTTGGTTACTTAAGAAATCTTCGTATATATCTCGTGGATAGTTACTTAAAATTTGACTTTCTAATTTATAAAGAGTGATGTTATGTTGTCCAAAAATTTTATAAACATATTGATAAACCCAGATCTTAGTTTCCTTGAAGAATTCATTTTCGACGATCGGATAGAGAATAAAGAGTCCAGAAATAGTGCAAGGGGCCCGATTAGAATTCGATTATATTTATAAGGCCCTGAGTGTCGTGTCAGGAAGAAATGAGAATTTTCAGTGAACAATGTTCGGATTCAGAATGAATAGTGATTTTTTCAAAAAAGATTCGAAATTAGTGTTTAAGACCGAATTTGGACTTGGTTATATTGTTCAGGGTCATAAATTGAGATTTGACGGGAAACGGACAGTTTCGATGAATACTACTTTTCGGACGGAAATTTTTTGATGAATAGTAAAATTTTTGAAAATTGACCTTAACAGTAAAAAAAGTTCGAAAATAGTAGGAGAGTATAGAGAAATAGAAACGGATAAAAAAGAAGACCATTTGAGTCAGTTTTAAGTGATCCGAAGAAAATTACGATATTACCCTTTTGAGAGATAAATGAGTTTTAATGAGTTTAAATTCAATTGATTTTTTTTTAAGCATGAGATTGATAGCTAAGACACCCAATTAAAGTATTTCATGGTCAATTTGAATATTAGATGACCATGGAATATTTTCAGAATATTTTTCGGTTGAAGTGAAATTAGATTATAAAAAGGGCAAAATAGACATTTTAAGTTAAGTATGCATGGATCACGCGTGAGCATAGTATGCAGAAGTTTCAAGGAGTATAACTCAAGTGAATAAAAATTGGTTAAAGAGAATAGGCATAAAAATCGAGTATTTAAGCTATAGATACGTATAAAAAGTTATCAGTTTATTCAACAGGATTTCGATTTGGAACATTTTTTTATCAAGTATATATGGGAGGTATTAGGTTGAAATTGAAGCTTATAAAGTTAAATTGACCATAAGATATGTGTAAAATATTTATGGAATATTTTTCGAAAGGATTATGTATTGAAAGTTTTATTAAAATGAGAATTCGAAATCGATTTAACTCTCATCCAGATTTATTATTTTATGGTATTAAAAATCTTCGAATTGAGTTACGGTCGAATCGTATGTCTCCAGTAGTGTTATATGAAGTTTATTATATTTTCGTATCGCAAATCAGATGTCGTTTAGTTGATCCCGCTAAGATTACAAAGTGATTAGGAGTGATTTATATATTATTCAAGCGAGATGAGCTTACGGAATAAAGTAAAAAATATTTTAAATCAACCAATAAGAAAAGAGATAAGTGACTTGAAAAGTAGTGGCTATGGATGTGACACATGTCATCAATTGATTGGTTGAAAAGATAAATGGATTAGAAGAGGACAAATGGACCAATGGAATTAAAAAAATTATATTTTTGGGCATTAGTGAAATTATTAAAAGTTTGAGGTGATTAAATGAAATTTTGTTGAGTGACTTAATTGTAATTGAGTAATAATATATATAAAAGTGATTTTTTCGTGAAAACCAGAAAAGGAAGAGAGAAAAAAAACAAGAGAGACCCGTGTGCGCGCGCGAGAGAGAGAGAGGGAAGAAGAAGAAAATCCAGTTCGATTTTCACCAAGGTTCCTTCACGAAAGTTGTTCCTCGTTACCTCCTCTAACTAACCCCACAAATTTGAAGCAAAAAGATCTCCTATTTGGTGAGTTATGTCAGTTTAAATTTTGATACTTTTTGTAAAAACCCATCTTATCTCTTATTTCTTATTCGAATTAGAGTTTAGGGATGATGAGAGGGAGTTGTGAGGATGATTTTGGTGTGATTTGTGAGTCATTTGGTGGAAGAAAATAGATGAAAAAGAGAGAAAAAGTCGCGGTCAGAAAAATGAGTTTGTGGGATCCGAGTTCGTTTTCGATTTTAAGGCAGTAAATTGATGTTTTAGAGGTTAGAAAACAATCTTATGAATTTAGATTTCGAAAACGAAAAATTTAGAATCAATTTCGGAGCTCAACGGACGAGTTGAAGGATGTTTTCCAAAATCCTTCTAAACGCGTTTTTTAACATTCGAAACCATTTATTTAATCATGGTTGGGTGTTAGAACACTAGAGAATTGATTGTTGAAGTCGTCGGACGTTCGAAACAAAAAATGGTTTTTATTAGTAAGCGAAATCGAACAAATTTCGTTCTGAGCTTCCGACGATGAAATTGAATATACTGAGGTATTTCTAGGAAAGAATAAGTAGGATTTATGTAGAGAAAATGGATTTTGAAAGCCCCGATTGAATAAAAATTGAAATTCGAAAATTTAGGCGTTAAAGGATGTTAATAGAGATAAATGAGATTTTTATTGATTTTGAATGTTATTTGAGTGAGTTAAGTGATCCTAAATGGATATTTGATGTTTTAGGATAAAAGCGAAGAGTTCCGGAGGCTTACGGAGAAGGATCGGATTCTATTCGAGGACGTGTTGTGAGTGGAACTAAGTGTTTTTAAAGTTTATATGTTCTTAAAGTTTATTTAAAGTTAAAAGAATTTATTATAAATAGTTATTCATTTATTAATTGAATTTATATTATAATTCTAGCATAAAGATTTTAGTTTATTATTTATGTATATGAGAATGTGTTAGAATTAAAGATTTTAGGCTTATTGCCTTGAGATTTAGAATATTTTAGTGTATTAAGAAAAACAAATTTTTAATAGTCTATGGTTTACCTTAGCCCCAGTTTAGTATTTGGCCGAATGTCCTATGCATGATACGGTAAATGAGAAAAAGTCAGTCAGTGAGATTTGAATCTAGTCGACTCTTTTGTGAGCGAGACATGAGTGATCCGTATACACATATAGGGTAGTGTAGTCGATTCATAGCGTGGGCCCGCTTTCAGCGACTACACATGGTAAATCCCCACTCCTAGTGGTTAGCTAGATTTCATGTGCTACCACGCCAGGAATAGATATTCCCTGGGTTACCATTTAGGCAAGCATCAGAAAAGATTTTAAGAAAAGATTCCAGAAAGTATTTTAGAAAAGAATTATAGAAAGTAACTTAGTTTTTAAAAAACTATTTTTGGGAGAATACGTTATCCAGAAATGAGTTTTAGTATATACAAATTAACCACTCACTAAGTTATATTCATAGTTTTCTTTAAATGTTTTTCTTAAAAATTCTCCCACAGGAGCAAGAGCTAGTCGTCCAACCGACGAGGTTCAGTCAGACGTGCAGGCGAACGGATAGGACGACACTTACTACATATATATTTTTTTATTTTGATAATGTATATGTTTATATATATAGTTGTAAATAGTTTAAAGAAATAGTGGATGCATTAGTTAAAAATATTTTATTAAAGTTTTCTGAAATTTAGTTTTCAGACTTTATTTACTTGTTTGTGGTTGTGTTGTAAGAAAAGAGTCGGAGGCTCTAGAAGTTGAGAAACTGATTTCATAGAAGTGTTTTTATAAACTGTATCTGAAACTTGCAGGATGACATAGTTTAGAAAACAGACGGCATGCTGCCGAAATTTTTATGAAAAAACGAAAAACTTTTATCATTGTCACCTTGTAAAAGAAGTTAAAATATCTAGATAGATGAGTTTCCGGTGTCCTGACGGGATTCCTCCGGGTTGAGTATAGGGTTCGAGGGAATTCTTTCGGGGTGCTACGGGGTCTTTCTCAGATCTAGAGAAGGGATTCGGGAAGGGTCACGTCACATATGACATGTATGAGTTGTTAATATCATATTATTATCGACTAGTATGGTAATTGATGTGATATTTATAACTTACATATTATATCATTTAAATGAAATTTTTAAATAAATTGAAAACAAAAGTAGACATAGTTATGAGCATAAAATTATAGTTCAAAAAATAAAAAATAAAAGAAGATCTTTTTTGGAGATTTTCTAAATAACCAAGCATAAAATACATAGTTGAAAAAAAAAAATCTATGCAATCAAGTAAACTAAATTTGAATTCTCCTTTGCACTAAACAAAAAGTATGCATAAATTTTTTCATTACAATTTCAATTCTCTAGCAAAATTAGAATGTCAAATAAAAAGGATGTGATTTTTATCGTAACAAATTTTTTTCTCCAAAAAATTTAATGTTATATAAATAGTAAATAAAACGGTTTTTTTTATAACAAACATATATCTTATGTGCATTAATTAGATGAGTTATATTGATGGCAATGCTAAAATCATATTTGGAAGTTTTAAATGTAAGTAAAAAGTTGTAATATCTTAGCATTTGCCTATTTCTACAAGAAGCCAACTTAGATTATCTTTCAAGATTTGTTTACTAAAAAAACTATAAACATGTCTTGTGGATAAGTTGTTTAAAATTTGACTTTAAAATTTATTAGAGAATAATATTAGGTTATTCAAAAATTTTATCTATACATGCTTGTAAATATAGTGTATTAATTGTCAATATATAAATTATGAGATAACAAGGTATATAATAAGGTATTAACAACTGATACACAACATCACTTAAGCTAAATTTTTGTACAACTTAACATAGCTTTTTATTAAATAAGTTTTGTTTTTTGAAAGATTTATTAAATAAGTTAAAAACAAAGTGTTAAGAGTGTATATGATAAACCTCGATCTTAGTTTCTTTGGAGAATTCATTTCCGGCGATTAGATAGATAATAAAGAGTCCAGAAATAGTGCAAGGGGTCCGGTTAGAATTTGATTATATTTATAAGGCCCTGAGGGTCGTGTCAGGAAGAAATGAGAATTTTTGACGAATAATGTTCGGATCCAGAACGAATAGTGATTTTTTCAAAAAAGATCTAAATTAGTGTTTAAGACCGAATTTGGATTCGGTTATATTGTCCAAGGTCATAAATTAAAATTCGGTGGGAAACGAAAGTTTTCAATGAATAGTATTTTTTGGACGAAAATTTTTAAATAAATAGTAAAATTTTCGGAAATTGACCTTAACGGTTAAAAAGGTCCGAAAATAGCAGGAGAGTATAGAGAAATAGAAATGGATAAAAAAGAAGACCATTTGAGTCAGTTTTAAGCGATCCAAAGAAAATTATGATATTGCCCTTTTGAGAGATTAATGGGTTTTAATGAGTTTAAACCCAATTGAAATTTTTCGAAGCATGAGATTGATAGATAAGACACTCAATTAAAGTATTTTATGGTTAATTTGAAGATTAGATGACTATGAAATATTTTCAGAATATTTTTCGGTCAAAGTGAAATTAGATTATGAAAAGGGCAAAATGGACATTTTAAGTTAAGTATACATGGATCACGCGTGAGCATAATATGCGAAAATTTTAAAGAGTGTAACCCAAGTGAATGAGAATGGGTTAAAGAGAATGGACATAAAAATCGAGTATTTAAGCTATAGATACGTATAAAAAGGTTATTGGTTTATTCAACTGAATTTCGGTTAAAAATATTTTTTTTATCAAGTATATATGAGAGATATTAGGTCGAAATTGAAGCTTATAAAGTTAAATTGGTCATAAGATGTGTGTGGGATAGTTATGGAATATTTTTCGAAAGGATTAGGTATTGAAAGTTTTATTGAAATGAGAATTTGAATTTATGCACTAAGGGGTAAAAGTGTAACTTCTATGTAGGATTTACATGCATGAATTTATGAAAATGACATGAGTGATTTACGTGGGAGTGGTGTTTAAAAGAGATGGAGTAAGCCCTGATTTCTGTTACGATATATAATCGATATTTTTTGATATATCGCGTAATTCGAAATCGATTTAGCTTTCACCCAAATTTATTATTTTATGGTATTAGAAATCTTCGAATTGAGTTACAGTCGAATCGTATGCTTCCAGTAGTGTTATTTGAGGTTTATTATATTTTCGTATCGCAAGTCGGATGTCGTTTGGTTGACCGCGGTGCAATTACAAAATGATTAGGAGTGATTTATGTGTTAATCAAGCGATGTGAGCTCACGGAATAAAGTAAAAGATATTTTAATTCAACCAATAAAAAAAGAGATAAGTGCCTTTGAAAAGTAGTGACTATGGATGTGCCACATATCATTTATTGAATGGTTGAAGAAATAAATGGATTAGAAGGCGCCAAGTGGACCAATAAAACTAATAATTATTTATAGTTGGACACTAGTAAGATTATTAAAAGTTTGAGATAATTAAATGAAATTTTCTTGAGGGACTAATTTGTAATTGAGCATTAATATATATATAAATGGATTTTTGTCTCATTTGAGACATTTCTATCGTGAAAAACAGAAAAGAAAGAAAGAGGAGAGAATCGGGTGAGAGAGAGTCGAGAGAGAGCAATGCCGTGAGGGAGAGAAAGGAAGAGAAGATTCGGTCCGAATTTCGCCGTAGTTTCTTCACAAAAGTTGTTCTTTGTCATCTCCTCTAACTAACCCAACAAATTTAAAGCGAAAAGATCGCCTATTTGGTGAGTTATTTCATTTTAAAAATTGAAGGTTCATGTGAAAACTCATTCTCTCTTTTGTTTCTTTTTCAAATTTGAGCTTAGGATTAATGAGAGAGAGGTGTGAGGATGATTTTGGTGTGATTTGTGAGTGATTTGATGGAAGAAACATAGGTGAGAAAGAGAGAGAAAGTCACGGTAAAAAATGGGTTTGGTGAGATTTGAATTCGTTTTCGATTATAAGGCATTAGATGGATGTTTTAGAGGTTAGAAAATAATCTTATGAAGTTAGATTTCGAAAACGAAAAATTTATGATCGATTTCGGAGCTAAACGGACGAGTTGAATGGTGTTTTCTGAAATCCTTCTAAATGCATTCGTTTAACGTTCAAAACCGTTTATTTAATCATAGTTGGGTGTTAAAACACTAGATAATTGATTGTTGAAGTTGTCGGACGTTCGAAGCGAAAAATCATTTTTATTAGTAAGCGAAATCGAGCGAATTTCGTTATGAGTTTCCGACGATGAAATTGAGTATACTGAGGTATTCCTAGGAAAGAATAAATAAGATTTATGTAGAAAAAACGGATTTCAAAAACCCCGATTGAATAAAAATTGAGATCCGAAAGTTTAGACGTTAAAGGGTATTAATAGAGATAAATGAGATTTTTATTGATTTTGAATGTTATTTGAATTAGTTAAGTGAACCTAAATGGATATTTGATGTTTTAGGATAAAAATGGAGAGTTCCGGAGACATACGGAGAAGGATCGAATTCTATTCGAGAACGTGTTGGAAGTGAAACTACAAGTTTTTAAAATTTATATATTTTTTAAGTTTATTGTAAAGTTAAAAGAATTTATTATAAATAGTTATTCATTTATTAATTGAATTTATATTATAATTTTAGCATAAAGATTTTAATTTATTATTTATGTATATGAGAATGTGCTAGAATTAAAGATTTTAGGCTTATTGTCTTGAGATTTAGAATATTTTGGTGTATTAAGAAAAATAAATTTTAATAGTCTATGGTTTACCCTAGCCCCAGTTTAATACCCGGTTGAGTGTCTTATGCGTGATACGGTAAATGAGAGGAAGTCAGTCAGTGAGATTTGAGTCTAGTCGACTTTGGTGTGAGCAAGACATGAGTGATCCGTATACACGTATAAGATAGTGTAGTCGGTCCGCAGCGTGAGCCCGCTTTCGGCGACTACACATGGTAGATTCTCACTCCTAGTGGTTAGCTAGATTTTATATGCTACCACGTCAGGAGTAGATATTCCCTGAATTACCATGTAGGCGCTCGAGCACTAGAAAAAATTTTAAGAAAAAATTTTAGAAAGTGTTTTAGAAAAGAACTTTAGAAAGCCTCTTAGTTTTAGAAACTGTTTTTGGGAGAATATTTTATCTAAAAATGAATTTTAGTTTATATAAATTATACCACTCACTGAGTTATACTCATATTTTTCTTTAAATGTTTTTCTTAAAAATTCTCCTACAGATGCAGGAGCTAGTCGTCCAGCTGACGAGGTTCAGTCATACGTGTAAGCGGATGGATAGGACCACACTTACTACATGTATATATTTTGTTATTTTGATCATGTATATGTTTATATATATAGTTGTAAATATTTTAAAGAAATAGTGAATGCATTAGTTAAAAATGTTTTATTAAAGTTTTATGAAATTTAGTTTTCAAATTTTATCTACTTGTTTGTGGTTGTGATGTGAGAAAAGAGCCGGAAGCTTTAGAAGTTGAGAAATTGATTTCATAGAAGTGTTTTTATAAATTGTATTTAAAACTTGCAGGTGACATAGTTTAGAAAACAGATGGTATACTGTTGAAATTTTTATTGAAAAGCGAAAATTTTTTATCATTATCACCTTATAAAAAAAGTTAAAATATCTAGACAGATGAGTTTCTGGTGCCCTGACAGAATTCCTCCGGACTAAATATAGGGTTCGTAAGAATTCTTTCGGGGTGTTACGGGATCTTTCTCGAGTCCAGAGGAAGGATTCGGGAAGGGTCCCGTCAGTAAAGCATAAAAATTTTATAACAGTTTTATTTCTCCAACAAATTTAAGTGTCATATAAATAAGAAACATATCAATTTATTAAAACAAATATATTTCTAGTGTACATCAATTATACGAGTTATATAGATTGTTATGGTAAATAATATTTGGTAGTCTAGAGAATAATTGGTATTTAAGTAAAAAATTATGATATTTTAACATTTATCTATTTTTACTAAACGTCAACTTAATTTATAACTTTTAGGAATTGTTTATTAAAAGAGTTAAATACACAATACCCTTCTGAGGTTTAGTTAATTACAGACGCATAAACATTTTCGTTTTTATAACACCGTACCCCCTGTAAACAGTGGACATTGGATGCCGATAGGAATAAGAAGGGTAAAATGATAATTTTATATTTATTTACAGTTTTCTGAAAATATAAACAAATCAAAGGAATTAAAAAATATATGCAAAAGAAAAGAAAAGGAAAAAAAATTGGTCAATATTCATCGTCACAACCGAAACCATTAACTTCATCATCATAACCAAATTAAAACCATCATCTCCATCATCTTCATCATCTCATCTAAATAAAAACTCTCTATCTTCTCCCTCTTCTCTCTCTCTCTCTCTCTATCCTTTCTTTATTCTCTCCCCCTTCCCAAATTTTTGGGTTTCCATTTGAATGAAAACCCAGTTTCCATTCGAACGAAAACTTGGAATTTTCAAGTTTCTAGACCCAGAACGAATGGAAACCCAAAAATTTATGGGTTTCTATTCCATTGGAAACCCATAAATTTTTGGGTTTCCAGACGAAGTGAAACCCAGAATTTCTGGGTTTCACTTCGTCTGGAAACCCAGAAATTGGGTTTCCATTCAAAATGGAAACCCAGAAATTAGGTTTCCATTCGAAATGGAAACCTAGATCTGGGTTTCCATTTCGAATGGAAACCTAATTTCTGGGTTTCCAATCGTCTCTCAATCTCCCATGGAAACTCAGACCATCATCAATCTCTCAATCCATCATAAAAAACCCTCAAACCATCATCAATCTCCGAAACCATAATCAATCTCCTAAACCATCATCAATCATCGGAAAAACATCATCAATCCAAAATAAAAGAAAAAAAATTAGGGAGAAGGAGAGACGGCGATGTTGAGAGAGAGAGATGGAGCTTGATGATATAGAAAGAGAAGGAGAAAGAGAAGAAGAAGTTTTACGCGAGATGGAAAAGGAGAAGTTTACAAACTTGATGTCTGGATGTATTTGATTGAAGGTATATGGGTTGGGTTTGATCGCAGATAAAGATAGGTTTATGTGGGTTTGGCTGGAGTTCCATAGGTAGGGATACTTGCTCTCCAAATTTTGATTAGAGGTTGAAACATTTTTTTAAATTAAAAAAACTTATTCTTTTTATTTTTTTTATTATTATTTTTTTTTTGTTGATGATGCCCACTTTTGCACATCATTTTATTTTTTTTTAAAGAAAATTATTGATTTTTTACAATATTTTTTAATTTTTTTTCAAGTTAATTTCTACCATCCATCTTAAGATGGATGGTAGAGATGTTATGAAAAAAAAAATTTCATTTAATTTTTTAATTTTTCTTTAATTTCTATAATTTTTTTTTTTCAAATTGATCTCCACCGTCCATTTTAAGATAGACGGTGGAGATCTGATTACAAAAATATTAAATTTATTTTCAAGTTTTAAATTTATTTTTTAAAAAATAAAAATCATAAGGTTAAGGACATTTTAGTCATTTTACTTAAATAACTGATCAAACTTCATCTTTAACATTGGTTGACTGTTAATAGGGGGTAAGGTGTTATAAAAATGAAAATAGCCACGCGTCTGTATTTGAGTTAACCTCATAAGGGTATTGTGTATTTAACTCTTATTAAAATATATATATATATAATAAACACATCTTGTGGGTACATTACTTAGGGCTCGTTTGAGATACTTTTACTTCTGGTTTTTGAAAGTAGAATAAGAGAAGTAAAAACTAAAGTTTTTAAGTTGCTATTTAGATTAAAAACGTTTAAATTCAAAAGAGCTTTTAGGACTGTTTGCTTGAAACATTTGAAAGACTTTATAAATTATAACATGACCATTTTACCCTTTCCATAATAGTTTTTTAAATTACTTTATTAGAATTAGTTCTACCTATAATGTAATACTTACACTTTAATTAAAATAAATAAATGATAATATTTATCTTAAACACCTTAATTAAAATAAATAAATAATAATATTTATCTTAAACTTTAAATTAAGATATTTTCAATAAATAAAATATTAAAACAATTTAAAAAATTAACTTTAAAAAGGATCTTCTGAAAAAATTAATATTAATATTATTTTTAACAAATGAAAAGATATTATTCTTCATCCTCATCAGAAACTCTCTCTCTTTCTCTCTCACTCTCTTCTCAGTTTTCTTTGTTTTGCATCTGTCGTCTTTCTCTTCTCAAATCTCCCACTGTTCACTTTTTTCTCCTACCGATCAACACACTCTCTTCATTCTTATTTCATGGACGGCGTCCATAACTCCTGGTACCTCCGTCTCTTCTTCCAAAATCTTTCTTTCTCTCTCTCTCTCCCTAATATGTCTCTCTCCTCTTTTTGAGTGTTCTTGGTTTTGTTGGATTTGATAGTATAGGTGTTTGGTCGGTGAAGTAATTGGGTTTGATAGTGTTGTTGGGGTCGATGGTGTTGTTGGCTTCGATGGTGTGGGTGTTTAATGATGAAGGGACTGTTGCTAGGGTGATTTTGATGATGAATTGAGTAATTTTGGGTGGTGTTGTGCATTAAAGCAGAGAAGAGATGAGACGAATTTTTGAGTTAGGAAAATTAATTTTTTGGTGTTGTTTATTAGAGCAGAGAAGAGATAAAGAATATAGGTGAAATTTTTGTTTTGTTGTTTGTCATACGAAAGGTAAAACTGGTAATATGAAAATTTCATTAAACTAAATTTTGGCTTCCTATGTTTTTCAGGAAAAGCTTCCAAGAGAAGCTTGGTAGAGTAGTTTTAGGTAAAAGAGCTTTTAAAATCAAGAAGCTCTTTTATTAAATTCATTCAAACAGCTGTAAAAATGACTTTCGACTTAAAAAAGTCAAAATAAGTTCTTCCCCACTTATCTCAAATAAACACTTAAAATAATGTTAGATTGTAAAAAAATCTTGTCCAAATATGGTATCTATTGCTTAATATGCTATATTTTATAAGTAAACTTTTTGATAGTCTATTATTAGATAAGTTGAAAACAAGTGATAAGAGCATATGCGAATTTATTATAACGATTTTATTTCTCCAATAAATTTGGATGTTATGTAGATTAGAAAATTAACGGTTTATTATAATAAACATTTGTTTTATATGCATAAATTATACGAGCTATATTAATTATAATGGCAAAGTCATATTAGCAGTGTCGATGTTTGAATCTGGTTAACCCAACTTCTTGACCAAATATTACAAATTAAGCAAAATAGAAGTAAAAACCAAGAGAAAGAGAAGAGGAAGAACAGTGAGTGTATAGTGATTTTTACGTGGTCCGACCGGAATGATACCTACGTCCACGACTGTCTTTTTTGGTTATTTTGACAGAATCATAATATCTTATTACTTATTATTTTTCATGTGCTTACAATGAATTTTCGACTCATATTTATAGTGTGGGGTGTTATAATTTAAGTACAAATAAAATAGGAAAGAGTTCCACATTAATTACACTTCCAAAACCAGTTTCCACCTTATCAGGGATAGATTCCACTGACATAAGAGTTTGAATTTGTTTCCAACTCTGGTAGTTGACTTCTCTTCAATTTGAGTTGTTGCCTTTTTAAAAGATTCTATTAACGAGCACTTCAAGCTGCGAGTTGGAGCTTGCTTTGAACGACTTAAAGCTGAGCATAAGACAGCCTTGACCATAGTTGACTAACGACCTAAGAATTGTCGCGGCGAACTTAGAGCTCGTTCCTACGAGTTGAGTTTTGGCGAACTGAGCCTTCATCTACTTGATCAATCCATTGAATTAGTTCCTTGAACTTTTAATTATGTAGCCCTAAATATACCTACAACAAATAGTTTAAATGTTTGGTAAAACTTATACAAAAAGTTGTGATATCTTAGCATTTACTATTTTTACTAAAACCCAACTTTACTAACTTTTAAGATTTGTTTTCTTAAAAAATATTATTATCGTATCTAATACTTAAAATTCGACTTTTGAATTTATTAAAGAATAGTGTTAAGTTGCTCATTGCCCAAAATGTGGTATATAAATGTAGGGGTGGCAAAATGGGTTGGCATGTCGAATTGAGTTGAATTGATTCGATTTGATTCATTTATAAATTCGACCAATTCGACATAAATTCGTTTACGAAGTAAGTTGACATTTTTGGATTCAACACGAATTCATTTATAAACGAATAATACGACACGATACGGTTATTTCTTTTAGTACTTAGATCATAGAGGATTCAAATTCATTAACCTGTCAACCTGTTAATTCGTTTAACCCGTTTAATTTGTTTAACTCATTTAACCTTTTAATTCGTTTAACCTATTTAATATTTTAATTCGTTTAATCAATTTAACTCGTTTAACACATTTAACCTAAATAATATTTCAAATACAAATATAATAAATAATTCACAATTAAACATTTAAACACCTAATTCAACACATAAAAACTTACACGTTAAATCAACTACATAAAATTCCATATCATCCACATTTAAAATCCACAACAAAATCAAACTCAATTTAAACACAAATATAATAAATAATTTATAATCAAACATTTAAACACCTAATTCAACACCTAAAAACCTACACATTAATCAACTACATAAAATTCCATATCATACACATTTAAAAACCACAACAAAATCAAACTCAATTTAAACACAAGTATAATAAATAATTCACAATCAAAACTTTTAACACCTAATTCAACATCTAAAAACCAATGCATTAAATTAACTACGTAAAATTTCATATCATCCACATTCAAAAACCACAACAAAATCAAACTCAATGCAAATCCATATAAATTAAAATGACATAACAGTATTATTCTCCAACATTAAACTTTTGTCACTTAAATTCTTCCCTTATTGATTCTAAACTACAAAAAGACCTCTAAACTACACAAAAACACTCACAATCTTAAAATTAAGAAATATAATTAAGAGAATTTACCATTAAGTGAAAGAATTTGGAATTGAGTCTTCTATTGATTCACTTGGATTACTTGCATTAGGGGGAGCTTCATTAATACTTAAATTCAATATATCTTCAGTGATATCTTCTAGTCAAATAATCCTCATCTCTACAATAATTAATGATAAAAATAACTTAAAGATAATCATAAGAAATTACTAGCATATAATTAGTGTGTTACCTCAACCAATTATCCAATTTGGACTACAAATTATTGCTTCCACCACATAAGGCTTTAGTGCACTGTGGTATTGATCAAAAACTTGACCACCATTGCTAAATATAGATTCAGATGAAATTGTAGATAATAGGATGCATAAAATGTCATGAGCCATGACAGAAAGTTCCGGAGAGCGAGCTTCATTATTAGCCTTCTAAAATGCTAGAATATCCAAATCAACCGATCTTTCAAGCATTCATTCTTCCAAATAAAGCTCCATTTGCGTCTTATTTGTTGTAATGCCTCAATCACCAAGTTTCATATCAAAATCCTATCAATATATAATTAATAACAAAAAAAAATATCATTAGATAGATTGTTATGGTAAAATAATATCACAAATTTATAATAAGGAAATTATATGATTTCTTACCATCAAAACCAAGTCAAGTTCATCTATTGTGTTTACTTGTACATTAGTCACTAGTGCACTAAGAGTTACTGATGATGTGGTGGCCTTGGAGGTAGATGTCCTAGTAGAACTTGTTATATACTTATCAAACAAAGAAAATAATTTACTTTTAACGTATGCAAACTTATCTGATCCATCAATAACACCATACAACTTTTGAAACATTACCTCAACAAATTTCATCTTGTAATAGGGATCCAAGACAATAGTAATTACCAAAATTACACAAAAAGTAGCCCAATATTTCTGCAACATTTTCTACATTTGATTTGTCATTCTTTTCAAAAACCTATTGTCGCTCTATAAATGTTACAGCAAAGTTAAATGCGCCAAAAACATCTTAGGCATATACAAGTTCAAAGTGCGATAATTTGACTCAGAAAAAATGTCCGTTGTCTTATAAAAATAATGCAAAATTTGTAAATTTTCTCAACTTTATCCCACTCACTTGTAGAAGGATAATGCTTGTAATTGCTATTGGTCAACTCTAAAGTACACCAAGCACATCGATAATAAAAAATACTATCTAACATAAGTTAAGTCGAGTTCCACCCAGTAGGAACACCTTGTCGGATAACTTTCTTCATGTCTAAATCAATTTGCTTGACACACTCTAAAAATTTTTGCTTTCTAACTTGAGATCCTTTTACATATTTTATACTCTCACGAATTTTATGCATATCCACATCTATCTTTTTCAACCCATCCTAAATAATCAAATTAATAATATGGGCACAACAACGAATATGAATGAATTCCCCATCACAAACATATGATTTACTAATATTCAATTGACCTTTTAAATTATCAATAAAACATTAGTTTGATGAAACATTATCCAAAGTAATGAAAAAAAGTTTATTATCAATACCCCACTCAAACAACAATGATATAACTTTAAAACCCCATCATGTGGAGAAGACATAAAGCAAAAGCTCATCACTTTCTTATGTAGAACTTAGTTAGAATCAATGAAATGCACAATCATAGACATGTAACCATCAGTAGCTATGGAAGTCCATAAATATGAGGTTAGACAAATTTTACTAGGGGTATCTTGTAACATTTTTTTAAGGTTTTATTTACCTTTGTCAAACAAACTCAACACATCTGCTTTCACGGTGTTTCTAGAGACCATATGGAAATCATCAGTTAAAAACTTAACAATTCTTATAATTCTTTTTCACTCCACAAACTGGAAAGGTAAATCATGCAACACTAAAGTTTCAGTAACTAGTTTCCTAAATTCTTCTTAATTCTTAGTCTTAGGTTGACAAACACCACCAAATCCAGATTTACTTTTCTCAATCACTATTTGACGTACATCATATGATTTGTACTTAGAATAAGTAAAAGCCAAGTGTCAAATCATGTTACCTGTACCACTCGAGGTTGGGTAGAGATAGATTTGGCCATGTCATTTGCATTTGCATTTCTCTTTTCCCTTTTTATCCTTCGATATCATTTCGAAAGACTTCCACATATGCAAAGTACACTTTCTTTTTCGAGCGGTTTTACTTTGCTTTAACTTGTCTGAACTTCTCACATTTTCAATCTCATTTTCAAGCTCATCTTTCAAATCGATGTTATCATCTTTAAGGAACACTTAGATCTATATCTGAGAATTAATTGACCATGAAATCATATTATGTTATACTGAAGATATGTATGAAAACTGATAAAAAACCATCTTTAAACAATTATATCACATAAAAAATCAAAGAAAACGGACAAAAAATGAAAACTAGAATCGAAATACATAACACATAAAACAAAATGAAAGAGAATGACATATGAAGCTAATCAAAAGTCTCAAGACTGTTTTGGAAGATGAAGGTTATTTTTTAGTGACGTCAGTTGTCAATCCGATCTGATGTGATGGTAGAGACGATGGATCTGGTGGTGGAGCCATGGAGAAAAGGCAACAACCTTGAAAAGAAGTAGAGAACGGACAGTGACTGTAAAGGAAAAAGGGATAACAGGCGACGACTGTAAGGGAGGAAGGGAGAATGGATAGTGACTGTAAGGGAGAAGGTGGTGATCAAATGACGATCGAGACAGAAAAGGTGGTGACCGTAAGGGAGAAAGTGGTAATCGTGAGAGAAAATGTGGTGACCATGAAGAAGAAAGTGGTGACCGCTAGTGATCGTGAGGAAGAAGGTGGTGATCGTGACCATGAGGGAGAAATAGGTGATTCAATGGAATGGATGGTGTTACGTAAGTGGCTGCCGACCAAATGAGTTTGAAAATTGAAATGGCCAAATGAGTTTGGTTTAGGGATTTGTTAAATATGTGTGTGTGCGTGCGCGTGCGCGTATACATAAATACATAATTACATACTAACCCTTTTAATTTATTAAATTATAATTTGACCTCTATTTTAATTGTGTTAACTTGTGATTTATTTAAGTAAGCTCAATTCAATTCGTTTAGTAAATATGTTAGGCGGGTTGATACTATTACGATACAAATTTATTCTCCAACTTATACCCATTTAGTTTTCATGAATTCGTGTTGACTTGTCGTGTCGTGACTTATATTGCCACTCTTATATAAGTGTCATCTACTAAGAACAATATCATCAACATCTCTATAGCATGAATGATGAGGAGTTTATAGCCCCCTTCATTACCTCACTATCAGTTGTTAAATTTTAATGTCATTCATTCAAGTGTAATTTATTTCAACTTTCTACTCTTTGTGAGCCTATTTTTCGACTATAGTGCAACAGAGAGAATTGTGATATTCTTTTTAGTGAAAAAAAACAACACCGACTTAATAATCTAATATTTAAACACCAAATTTTATGTAACATCTAAAAGATCCTTCATTACAATTTTATTTTATTTTAAATCTCTCCCACTTATTTTTCTTTTTTCTTTCTCTTATGATTTCTCTTTCATTATACTCTCACCATTTTTCATCATTATTGTTCAAATTAGCTCATACAAACAAAACATCAAAAAAAAAAAAAAAAAAGACACATGCGAACAAGAAGAAATAGTAAAAATAAAATCCAAATTCGTAACAAAGCTCGAAAAATGTGGATAAAAAAAAAAAAAAAAGTCTCAAAGCCTGTTTCATTCCTTAGAAATAAGTTATGATTTGGCATATTTTGCATAGTAAGTGTAATAGGTCGGAATTACATTTCCTACCTCAGTTGTGATCCTAAAATTAGGTTTTCAAGACACTAACATTCTGCCAAAAAGCTCCGGTGATAAAAAAGGTAATGTAATAAATGTTAAACAAGAAAGGTTTTAGAATTAATGGGATCTCTTGCAATTTTAGCAAAGTCTCAATATATGTCCATGTACCCCCCGTTAAGATGTTGCGAGCCATCTTATAGGCCCTAAACCACTCACGTCCCTCACTCATATCCTTTACCCATGACCTGTCATCTGCGCTCAATCTCTCCACACTTCAGCTCATGTAGCACATTGGTCATTCTTGTATGAGAATAAAGGACAAACTGGAAATTGACTACTTCTTCCTTCGAATGGACTGTCATCAACTTCTTGGGCTCTCCTCTTCATTTTTGGGTTGTTTCACGTGTTAGACTTAGATCATCAATACCAGCTCAAGACCTTGCAATGATTTGCATCATCACTCCCCATTTAAACCCTTTTATGTCGAGTTGCGATATTGACACCCTTCAAATCCTGTATGTACACACCCCTTTCCATACGTTCACCCCATTACTCTTTTTTAAAATATTAAATATTTGTAATTACCTCCCATTAGTTACTAATATATTCTTTTCTATAGGTATGTTGAATCTGTTGTGAAGAGAACAAAAGCAAAGCTTTTTTGGAGAAGAATTGAGCAGTTAAGGAGAAGTGGGTGTGGTTTGGAGATAAGAGAGATGATGAATCAAAGAGTGAAATGGTTGTTGTGTTCAACATCCTTGCTTCTGCTTGTCACTTGAAAGCTTTTTACTACTATGCTTTTCCTCTGAATTCAATTCTCCAAATTTGTTCGATGATATTATTACTAATAGATTAAGAGGAATATTTAATTATAGAATACTAGGACCCAATAATAAGTGTTTAGGTGTCATGACAACACCACCACTGTATCATTCCCACTCTCATCTAGACCCATCCCTATGTACTTGACCAAATACTCAACTGACCCATGTCGACCGTCATCATCAATTCTCTATCAAAAAGTTTGAATTGGAAAATCATGATCGAAGCACAATCATGAATTGGAAAATCATAATAATCATAATAAAATCTTGCAACTCTGGAAAATGATGATTGGGATAGTGTGGAAACTGGAAGCACTATTGCCAACTGAAACACAAGCGGTTGAAACTTGATTCTAGCCGATACGCTAGCAATAAGCTAGGCTACAATGAAGAGTGACTACTATTGGTGTTGATGTTGACGCTACCAGGGTTAAACAAGAATAAACACACCAAAGCAGAAGATATTTGAAGAACAAAATACATCTAACTAAAACAAAGCAGAAGAAGACGAATAAGTTTTACAGGCTTTAGGGATTAAGGACAAAGTTGGAATTTTAAAATAATTATATTTTGTGGGTGTACATACAATTTTAAAAGGTGGAATTATCACTGTTTTTCTATGTCTCTGTTTTGGAATTCCACAAGCCCACATATTTTTTAATCTGATTTTTTACCACTACAATAAGTCTCGATGAATTTGCTTCCAATGTTGACTTTTGTTAAAAATTTGACCCACACTGTGGGTTGCTAAAAGTCTCCTCATGGATTTCATGTCAATTTCTTTTGGTTAATTCCATTTGATTTAATGTGTTTTTTCTTTTCTTGATAAAGTTGATTTGTTAGTCCTCCTTAAGTCAACCAAAAATCGGTAATCACTTGGAAAATTTGGAGGAGAGAAAGAAGAAATCCAAAAGAAATAAAAGAGAGAAGAGGGATTGGTTTGTTGAAAATACAATCTACGGGCCATTTTTGGCTCAAAAACATTTTAGGTGATATAAAACCTAATATTTATAAGTTGATATTAATTCAATCAATCAAGACTCTAAAAGTGCTACAAGTTTAACTATCCCTATTTGTGAACATTCTCCTTTTAAGTTTATGACTTCTTAATTTCTATCTATATTATGACATCACAATATTTGCTATATCATTATATAAAGTTCATGAATATTTTTAGGTTTTTAGTAACTCATCATCATCATCATCATCATTATTATTATTATTTAGAAACGCCTGATTAAATAATGTATCCAAATGATTTGTGACATCACAATATATGTTATATTATTATATAATATACATAGTAGTCTTAAATTCGAGAAATAGTAAACTAAATTGAAATAATGTCCTAACATTCATCCAAACATAGTGAGAAGCATGGGTTAATTTTATTTTACCCCCATCCAAATGAGTTACACGTATCCTTCTTTTTAAATAAATAAATAAAGGAAAGGGAAAAGAGTTATGTTCACTTAAAATTGATCATCCAATTTCAAGTGACACTTCAGTTACTTACACCCAATTTCCTAAGGAGGTCTGCAAATTACACCCAGGTATCTAAGGGAACGTACTTGAAAGATTTTTGTAGATTTTATGGATTTTTATCGATTTTTGTGGACTTTGTAAAATTCAAAAGATTTAGATGGATTTTTATAAACTTTCATTTTAAATAACTTTGATAGACATTAATAGATTTTTTTTTTTTACTTCAAATAAACATAAGAAGCAGAAAGAATTATAATTTAATTAAAATGGGTCGTAATTTGAAGGTCTAATCGATTTCGAGTATTATATAAGTTGCTAGAATCTTCTTCTTTGAAAAAAAAAATTGTTAAAATCAATAATTTTAAACCTTCTAAGAATGAGTGTGAAGAGTAATTGATAAAACTATGTACTAGATATTACAGTTGCATGTAAATTCAAACAATACAGCAATATATATATTTTTTTAATGAATAATACTGTAAGGGTTATATATACATCAAGTAGAAATCATCAAATGGAAATAAAAGAAAATGGAATCAAATATTGATAGATGATAATAATGGAATTTACTTGTCAAACTCTCTATTTTCTAATAATACCGTCTTAATAATACCTGAATTTCTTTATTAATAGTAGAAAAGATTCATCAATTGAAAGACCAAATGATGCCATATAGTGGAAAATAATATCACTACTAACCATAAATTGCTTGATTGGAAATGCTAGCCTGCAAAAGTGGCTCCCCCTATCCTTCTATGGGCCGTTCCCTCTTCTATGTATGGGTTGTCCTCTTCCGTATGAAAGTCGCTTTTTAGACCACGTCACTAATGTCTGATTCCGGTTGTTTTCTAAATCAGTTCTAGTAATGTAATGTGATAGAAAAAATGTAGTAAATAAAATTCATAAAAATGGGAAATTAGGGACACCAGTAAGGTGAATAAAACAGTATAAAACAGGCCATATGCAAATTAAATAGGTAGAATAGAAGTATTAAGCCACAGTTGACATCTCACACAACAAATAGGGAGATTATAATAGGTAAATTACAAATTCTTATTTTCGTGCAACATCTCTTGAATTGATGCCTTCGGTCAGCGTCTTCGAAACTGCATTGTCAACTTCTTCATCATCCTGCTGTATTAGTCCAAAATTTATCACTTTATATATTTGCTGCGCTTTGCCAAATGTTTCGATAACAGTATTGTATGATACCAGCTGCTCTGGTTAATCAAATTCAGGATCACAATTTCTTTTCTTTTGTTTTTTTTTTTTATTTTTGAAATAATGTTCACAATTTCAATTCATGTATATTTTTGAAGGTTCTAGCCGCAGACAAACATTCTTCTTCTTCCTTATTTTAGGTGCTCGATCTTATGTTGGTGGGTTTATATTAGAAAGAGTGTTTGTTTGGCTCAGTAACATTCTTCATCTTATGTTCGTTTTGTTTTTGGTTTTTTTATTTTTATTTTTTATTTTTCCCTTAAATGATAGTCATTTAAACTCTTTAGGTAAAAAGGTAGAGAATTTGTAACGGTTTATATCGACCACCTAAAAGTCTACAAAAGTTATTGATTTTGAAATCTATAAAAGTCATTAGGATTTTTAATATCTATAATTTTTATAGATATTTAAAAGGTCTTAAATGAATAAGACATGATTTAAAAGGATTTTTTAAAAATCTATAATGAATACTCCGTTCTGTAGAGACATTAAAAGTTTATATTAAATATAGCTAAACATTTTACTTCCATACACGTTTTGTAATGTGATTAAAATGCCTTGAGTGGACACACCCCTCTAGTGTCTATTCTTATTACTCAACAATATGGGCCTAAAAACATTTGGTTAAAAAAATAAGAAAATAAAAACAATATGGGCCTAATTTCTTTCTGAAATAGAAAACAAACTGAGCCTAAATAGATTGTCACTGTGCCAGCGTGTGTGCATGTTCTAGAGAGGAGATATTGGCACCGCACCGCTCAGCTTGTATTCAGTTTCTTTATCTTTATAAATTAAAATGCATAACATCCGACTTTTTCTTTTTTTTTTTTTTTTTTTTCTTTTTTTTTTAAAAAACAAAAGCCCCAAAATAAGCTGATGAATGAAAATATATCTATTTTGTAATTTATTGTTTTAGATATTAATATAAATATCTAAAATGCTCCTTAAAGGTGTATGAAATAACAACAATATTTCTAACGGTCGCGTTTTTAGTAAATTGATATTGTTGATCGTTTGATTCAAGGACAAAAAAAAAAATTAAAAATTAATTATAGCAATATTAATTAAAATATTAAAGTAAAATAAATAATAAAAAAAATCATTAAAAAATTAGACATTTTTATATAAAATATATAAAGATTTTTTTTTTCTCTCAACTCTCTCTCTTTCTCCCCCCTTTCTTACTCCTCTCTTTCTCTCTATTCGCTTGGTTCCTTTCTCTTTCTTTCTCTATCTCTGGCTGGAGATGTTGGTGATGGAGATCGACAACAATAATAGAGATAGCAAAGATCCTTCTCTCTTTTTCTCTTTATTTTTCTCTTTCTACCTTTATCTTTGACGACAACAATGATATGGTCTTCACCATCGAAGATCCACGTGTTTGGGTCTCCATCAATGGTCTCCACCACTAGAGATCATTGCGGCCTCTAATGATGGAGACTGCATTCTTTTTTTTTTTTTTTTTTTTTTTTTAAAAAAAGGTGAAGAAAAATTGACAATATTTACCTAATTGTGGGATGATATTTGCTGATCATGGTGTTTATTGATGATATTTTGGATGGTTTTATATTGTTTGTGGGTGATAGATGGTGTTTGATGGTGGTGTTCTGGATAGTTATATGGCGCTCATGGGTGATGAGTGTTGTTTGATGGTGTTGATGGTGTTCTAGCTAGTGTTCATTGGTGGAGATCCATTTCCACATTTTTTTAATTAAAATTTTTATTTTTTAATCTTTATTAAATTTTTTAAAATATTATTTTATGATCATTATAATTTTTAATGAAAAGCTCAATGTAGAAAAAGTCTTTTTAACCTTTATCAAACTTTTTGTTAAATTATAATATTTGTGGAGTTTTGAATAGAAATGAAACGGTGAGTGGTAAAAGGAAATTATTTCATACATCAAACGGTTTTTTCGGATTTTCTTTTCTTTTTTGGTCTCCAAAGACTAGGTAAGATAACCATCGAGACTTAATTAAAATAAGATTTTATTGCACAACTAGGAAATCTAACCTCATGATCGGGAGAGATTTAACGATATATTGGTGGGAAAATAGACACTTTTTCTCCTTTTTTTATGTGGCTTGAGATGGGAACTTGCTCTTTGCTTTGATCAAAGTGTTGACAGGTGGACTGGTTGCCACCCCACCCACACATTTAAGCTCAACATCGTGACTATTATAGTCAGCATTTTCATACAAACTGTACTCAACAACAAATATTTTGCAAGGAAGAATTACACATTAAAACTAATAGCATATTTTTAAACATATAATCTCATGATTTTTTTCAATTCAAAATATATGCTTGAAAATTAATCACAAACTAGGGAAAACATAACCTACTACAGTTGTAAATCAGTTGGGGTGCCAATAGAAACTCTGTTCTTATGAAAAAGCAATGCAGTTGGAAAATAGTTGGGGGTGTACACAGAAACACCATTTTTTCTCAATTGTGAGTTACGGGAAATAGCCGGTGACCCAACCCAAACGCTAGTTAAGAATCCCGCTCTTAATAAACCACAAACACCCGGTGGAGCCAGTGTCCCGGTGACCTCCAAAACCCTAGTCTCCCCAATGCTATATAATGACCATTTTTGGGTCTCGTCACTCTGAACTCGCCAGCTCTCGCCTCTGAAGTCTCCAAACCCTAGTTTGCGAGAGATTTACTTGAAAATCGTTCAACAATGGCCGAAGGTCTCGTTCTTAAAGGAACCATGCGTGCCCACACCGACATGGTGACGGCCATCGCAACTCCCATCGATAACTCCGACGTCATCGTCTCCGCCTCCCGCGACAAGTCTCTCATCCTCTGGCACCTCACCAAGGAGGAGAAGAACTACGGCGTCCCCCGCCGCCGCCTCACCGGCCATTCTCACTTCGTCCAGGACGTGGTCATCTCCTTCGACGGCCAGTTCGCCCTCTCTGGCTCCTGGGACGGCGAGCTCCGTCTTTGGGACCTCTGCACCGACACCACCACCCCTCGCTTCATCGGCCACACCAAGGATGTCCTCTCAGTCGCCTTCTCGATGGACAACCGTCAGATCGTCTCGGCCTCACGTGACCGCACGATCAAGCTCTGGAACACTCTCGGCGAGTGCAAGTACACCATCCAGGATGGAGACTCCCACACGGAGTGGGTGTCGTGCGTTAGATTCAGCCCCAACACCCTCCAGCCCACCATCGTTTCTGCATCGTGGGACCGCACTGTCAAGGTCTGGAATTTGAGCAACTGCAAGCTGAGGGCCACCCTGGCAGGCCACACCGGCTACGTCAACACGGTGGCCGTGTCTCCTGATGGCTCCTTGTGCGCCAGCGGAGGAAAAGATGGTGTCATTTTGTTGTGGGATTTGGCAGAA